>JAVDBV010059860.1:0-11919 GCA_032619315.1 Piper longum
CCCCCCCCCGCCCGCCTTTCTCCTTATATAATGAAATGACAGCTAGGGTACGTAAAACACACTTCGCCTGCTTTCACTTAGCCGGGTAAACGGGTAAATGATATGGTTCACTTAACCGGTTAAACAAGTAAATGATACGTTTTACTTAGCATGGTAAATAATAATAAACCGGGTAGCAGTTAAATAATTTAAATGGAAATATTAATTTTCCAACATCCGATCCTACCTCGTCGAATATTTGTTTTTAAATATATATATATATATATATATATATATATATATATATATTTCGGGACTTCACATCTTGAGATGATGAATAACACATTGATGTTGTGGCCCTCTGGCCTTGAGACTTCATGTCAGCTTGTGCCTCGTGATATGACACTATGACTATTGTTAGCTTTTGTGTACCTAATTGAATTTTCTCTATTTTGTAGATGAAATACTCTTGGGTAAGCACGTCTAATTTGTTTTGTGTGCGTTACTCTAACCTTTGGTGTCTTGGAATCGATAGTAAATAAATATCCAAGTGTACAAAGCTTTGTTACTTGTGTAGGTACATGGAGTGAAGAAGGAACATGGGTTGGAGGAGCTTCTATAATTATTGTAATTACAAGAGAAGGGGCCATATGAAGACTAGTCAAACCCATATCCAGATGAATGTGAAACATGTGTTAAATTTGATGGGAATGATCTAGAAATGTAGTGTAACACATTGGAAATATTTCTGTGAATGTTGAATGGTATCATGAACTGTTCTGAGATTGTTTTGTGATTTAATGATAATTATGTAGGGTGTGTAAATTTTTCCATCTTTCTATTTAAAAAGGAGATAATGTTAAATTTTCTCCAAAAACATAGACTCTGGAATTGGACCTTTTAGACAAGGTTAGGTCAATGCTGGAACGTGCTAACCTTCTAATTTCATCATGGGGTGATGCTCTTTTAATAACTTCCAATATACATGACTGAGTACCCGCAAAGTAATTTTCTTCGACACAGCATCAACTATAGACATGCCATAGACCTAATCTAATTCATTAAAGACTTTGGGCTTAGTTGCTTATGTTCATGATTCATCGAGCAAATTTGGCAAGTTGAATTTATGAGGCAAAAAGTGTATCTTTATAAGATACCTAGAATACTCCAATAGGTATATATTCATTGGTAAACAAGCAGAAGGATGCATAGCTAAACTTCAATCAAGGGATGTAACATTCTTAGAGAATGATTTTCTGCCTAGAGTTCAAATCGATTCAAATCTTCATCTATTTTACATGGATGATGCTCACACTAGTACCAATCAAAATCAACTGCTTCAACCAATTGCACAAGAATTACTTCCAAGAAGGAGTGAAAGGAATATTCAAATTTGTTATGTTTGTGAAATGCACTGTAGAAAACATATTCCAGTTACCCGATGTTGTTCTGTTAGTGAATTGTGGAATGAAGCTCTCATACTATAAGGGGAAATAAATTTTGTTGAATTACATGATGATGAACAAAAAATAGCCTAAGAAACACTCCCAAGTTCTAATAGTGAATTGTCAAAAATTGCAATGGAGGAAGAAATGGATTTGATGAAGATCAACAAAATTTGGAATTTAGTAGACCTTCCTGAGAGTCTTAGAGTAATAAGTAATAAATGGAATTCAAAAATTAAAAGAAAAGTGGATGACACAATTGAAAAGTATAAAACACGCTTGGTAGCTAAGGGCTATACCCAAAAAGAAGGAATCAACTACAAAGAAGCTTTTTTTTTTTTTTTTTACTTCAATGTGTCTCCTATTAGCTATTGTAGCATGTTTAGACCAAAAATTGCACCAAATGGACTTGAAAGCTACTATGTAAATGGTAAATTGGATGAGGAAATTTTCATGACAAAACCGACATGAGTTTTTGTGAAGGCCAAGAGGATAAAATATGGAAATTACAACAAGCAATCATCTAAATAGTGGAATTTAAGTTTTCACAATGCCATCATTTCATATGGCTTTACGATGAGTGGGGAGGATCATTGTGTTTATGTCAAATGTTTTAGTACTTTGTAAATCTATCTCTCTACGTAGATGACATTTTACTTGCTGGGATTGGTTATCCTCCAATTTTGAAATGAAGGATATGTTTAACACCCAAATTCAACTTGAATAATAGGCCGAATCTTGATGTTATAGTTCGACAAGCAATTCGTTGGACTACCATTGTAAAACCCAAGCTGTTTGCCCAATGGTTTTTGTTATAAACCTAGCCGAATAACATGTGAGAAGTATTTATTAACCGTTAATATGTTATAAGGTATGGATGGTGTGTTGTTTCTTCACCTAGACACTCGTTGCCCTAGTGTTAAATACACTTGATTGAGCATTCGGTTGTCCTGACTTCCTTATTCTTTCTTGTGTGTTTAGTGCTGTAGATTGACCCTAGAACCGTGCCCCCGTGTGTCTAGTGGATCTCATGTGTGTGCATTCTTGCACCAACACTAATTTGGATTAGGGTTTTGGCCCCTAATACTAGCGCCCCTTCACCCCCTGGCGCCCTTGTGCCCAAGCTTCCAGCATCCTTTCCCAAGCAGGGTGCCTTTGTACTATTACTTGTTACTTCGTGACAGGTGGGTGGTAGCTCGTGATTGGTTAGTGTGATCGGTGCCCAGTTACCAGAGCCCTTGAGCCAAGTTAGTTTTCCCACTCCTTTTTAAACTACTCCTCTTCTTCTCCATCTTTTATTTTTTTCCTCCACTTTGTCCTCTCCAGTCCCAAAGCTTCCTCTTCTCTTCCTGGCGCCATCCACTCAAGGCCTTGGAAGCTTCCCTACTCCCTTGGTTTCCTTCCTACTTGTTGGTATGTGCTTCCCATTATTTTCTTTCCTTTTTGTTCCTGCTTGTTGCTTGTTGTTCGTGCAGGTTTGGTGTTTTAGTCTTGCTTTAGGTTAAGCTTAGCCTTTCTAGTTTCATTTAAGCTTTGTTTCATATTTTTCTTGTATGTATACCATGAGATATGATTTGTACATGTTAGTATGTTCATGCACTTCATCTTCTACGACCTGTATGTGTTAGATTTACGATATCTCATACATCTCACATCATAAAAATGTGATGTTTGTTGTATTTTGTTCTTGACTCATGTATCTTTACATCATGTATATTTTGTATATGTCCTAATACTTTATCATGCCTTGATCATGTTGAATAATCTTGTATAAGTTTCTTTTCCTTCATACCTGATTTGTGATGCTACTTGTGTGATTTTTATGCTCATGTGTAGTTAACTTTTATGTTAATGCTTTTTCTCATTTGTAGATGTAGGGGTTAGCTACATGTCTATAAATTTCAAGCTAAAATAGCACAATTAAGGATATGAACATCATGTATAATTAAGGACTAGACATGCCATCCTATGAGTGACTGTGTTAATGGTCGACTTAGGGTAAGTAAAACCAACCACTAAAAAACCTTCTAAAATCTTGAAAAAATAAGTTAAGTATTGCTAAGTGTTTACTAGAAACCAAAACTGAGCTTAAGCTGAGCTTGTTTGGGTAGTAAGTAAATTCCTCTTTCTTGAGTGTATAGAGAAGCAAGGTTTAACCCTAATCTATATCATTCTATGTAAAATTTGGTTCACAGGGTTTTTGGGTAAAAAATTAGTTGATATTTTGCACAGACCTCCTTTTAGGATTCTGTGAATCACATGTAAAATTTCATGCCCACTAGTAATTTTCCTCCCCTCCATGTAGAACCAGTCCCAAAATTCTTGAGATTTAGACCCATAATCCGTGATTTCTCTAGGACGTCCCACATAGCTTTAGGACCAATATATTTTTGAAACTAGTCCCAAGGTGATATAAGCCTAGAGGAATTTTCCCTAGAATTTTGGCCTAATAGATGCCCATGATCCAAGCCCACTAAGTTAGGTTTGTAACCAGGGCCCATGAAATAAAGAAATAGCCCCATTAGATAGATGGATTTAGAAACTCAGTGAGCACACAAGTACAGGAAACAAAAAAAATTAGGGATATACCTTAGTCCATCAGGAGTAAGCCTAGTACTTGTCAACCCAATCATAGCCCATTTATGTGGTTAGAAAATTCGTCCAATTTAGGTAGCCCTAGGAATCCCAGATTTGTTTTTAATTAGTGTTTGGTTTAATTAATTCTTAACAAATCCCTAACCCTCCTTAATCTTAAGTAACCAACTTAATAGTAATTAGGGTATAATCAAATAGCTTAATTAGGTTGTTTGAGTTCAACCATGTATTGTTACATGATTCAAAGCTTTGCCTCCTATTGTGTGCCTTGGTTATAGTCTGATTGGTTCATCTCATTTTTGGACACGTGGAGTGAGCTTGTCATATTAGGTCAATGAGTTCTACCCACCAGGTTTGTAAGTTTCCCTATGCATGAAAATCTCTGCTTGATTCCCCGAGCAAAGTTTAGCCGTAGTTTTCCCGCTAGGATGATATTAGTAGCATTTTGTCAGATCTCCCTAAGATTGGGCCATTTAGACGAGTTTTTCGATGTTTAATAAAACTTCAAAGTTGAGATCCCTTAATGGTTTTAGAACTTATTAGATCCAGTCATGTATATTATGAAATTCTCTACCCAAGCAAACTATATAAGTACATATATGAGGGTTTCGTTTGTTCTTCATGAGAGTTAAGGAGATACGAAGACTATACTAGTACTCCTAACGAGAGTAGTATGATATATCGGGTACATTGTAATGCAACACATTTCTAGAACTTGAGGTACTAACAACCGGTCCCCTTTTGCCATTCAAGTACCTTGGTGGGTGTTGTATAAAGGTTGATATGAGGGCGTAAGTATATGATTTTATGGTATGTATGCATGTATTTGTGTTGTGTTGCAGCAGTGACTATTATCTGAGAGTATTGTGTTAACTCTCCCACTTACTTCCCAATAAGTGGTTATTCTTGAAGTTTTAGTCTTTTTGTGGATGTTTCAACAACCATTTGCCAATTTGGTTATTTTATTCATTACTTGCAGACTCAATGATCGTTTGATTATGATATTTTCTTATTATATATGTCGGTAAGTTTCCTTGGCATTTGGTGGTGTAGGAGGGTATATCCGATGCCTCGCAGGAGGCGGGGGTGTGGTTGTTGTGTATTTTGGTTATGTATTTGATATATCCCTCAATGTTGTATGATGTACTAATTTGAGGGCTTGACCCAAACTTTTTATGTATTGGCTAGCTATGGCCATGATCTTAGACTTTGTGCTTATGTGTGTACTAGTGTATTATTGAATTTTCCAAACCACTTGCCATGCAGGGAGTTAAACTTTAGGGCAATACTAACAAGTCTTCTATGTGGCATCCCATGCTCAATTTATTCTTGAACTAAACCAAATGTTATATTATTTAATATTACTATATCTTAACCTAATTACATGGAAGACCACGCCCACAAACACACCTAACTTTTATATCAAACAAACATATGAACTCAATAGTTCATAGAAAATAAAATAGAAGGGGATAAGATACCACATAAGAATCTCACAACACCCAAAAGAAATTAAACCAGTTTGCGTACCACAGCTGATTGGGGAACATGATTTCTGCTATCCTCTCAAATTTCTATATACGCCACTCCTCTAAGCTTTGAAGGCAAGCCAAAAGTACACCACAGTCATAACATATACCGTAGGATACTGTACTTGTAATCCCTACGCCTCTCGTGGAGTAAAACTCATAGACGTATGGGTAAAAATAATGGAGTAAGAAAAGAAAAAGAACGTTGCGACTAAGGCAGCGAGAAAGGAATATACAACATTTCAGTAATTATATAGACCTGGTAGCTTGTACGAAATCCCGTGACTGTGATCAACAATCCTAGTCTGAACAAGGACATAAAATTATACATAGGTATAATTTTATTCATGTAGAAAATGCATGCAAGTACATGACTAATATAACTATCAATTTTTAACAATATAAAATGTGTCATGTTGAACATCATTAATTATTTAATTTTCCTCAATTCTAGTGATATAATTAATTATTCATGTGATATAATCATTTAAGTCCTTCTTTACATTTTAAATTAGTTATCCCAATTATAATCCTCACTAAAATAATTATTAATTTATAACCAATAATTAATTACTATTATTGGTATATTCTTTAACTGATTTCTATTATCCTAATTTAAGGATATCACTAATATAATTATTTATAATTTATTTAATTTAATATGATTCCACCATTCTTTATTTAATTATGCTATTTCGTGATTTTCTACACGATTATATTTTATTACCTCATTTTCTACCTTGCTAATTCTTTATTAAAATAATCATTTTATTTACGAAATATTAATTCAATATGGTTAAGGTGAACTCTTTATTTTATTTATCCCTTATAACCCTCCGATTTAATTTAATCGTTTGTAATAAGTCGATTAATTATTTACCGTTTAGCATGAGTGTAATTTTATTACTTTTGGTAATTTCGTGTAATAATTTATTAAATTATTATTTTAGCCACTTAACTCGTATCCCATCAAATTAATTATTTTTAAGGTTTCAATACGAGTTGGTATTATTTTTTAACTCGACCTGTATCGAGTCAGCCCATATTTACAAGTTTGCCATCTTCTTCTTCCCCGATATTTTTTTCTTCTCCACGCCTTCATCTTGGCACCAAAACCAGCACCGTCGTCTTCTTCTTCGACCTAAAACTATACTACCACTTTTATTTACTCCAACAATCCAATTGGAACCCCAAAGATCTAAGCTTTATCGAAACTACTGAATGGGAATCCGGATTGCACCCTTCATGGCAACCGACCAGCACCACCCAAGGTGATGACGCCGACCAGCACCACCCAGGGCGTCCCCATGTCTGGCCACCCAAGGCAACCCGGACATGGCCAATAGTACTGTCCCAATCCTCCCCTCCTTCCTACACAACAACCCAACGCAAAAAGAAGAGGAATGCCACCCCGCTGCTGAAATCAGCAGGACGTGCTCTCCTTGGCCGTGAAATTCGATGGAAACCAACTTATACGAAATTACCACCCATGCATAAGGCCATTAATGCAGTAACATATCAACAACAACCCTGAATTGCTGCTGTAATTGATCACAAACGACCATGAATTGCTGCACGGCAGCAATTTGCATTCATGGATGAATTTCTAGTTCTATTTCTAGTTTAATTCTCTTCTTTCTTGATGATTTCAGATTTCAGTTTCCATGATTATCAAGTTTATTATAATTTTTAACATATGTAAGCTGGCAAATTAAGAAGAAGAGATGATGAAATATACCCAAACAAGGAGGAAGCTAGCGTCTGTCCAAAGGAAATAATGTGAATGATGCTCCCCCTTTTCTTTTTATAATGAAATGATGGCTACGGTATGTGAAAACACACTTCGACCGTGCTTCCCTT
This sequence comes from Piper longum, assembly GCA_032619315.1. Lineage (NCBI taxonomy): Eukaryota > Viridiplantae > Streptophyta > Magnoliopsida > Piperales > Piperaceae > Piper > Piper longum. Next base: position 7,409 of record JAVDBV010059860.1, read on the forward strand.
AGCCGGATAACCGGGTAATTGATACAGTTCACTTAACTGGTTTAAACGGTTAAATAGAATGGTTCGCTTAACTGGTTAAACGGGTAAATAATATGGTTCTCTTAACTGGTTTAAATGATACTTAACCGGTTAAATAATACCTTACACTTGCCGGGTAATTAATAATTAACCGGGTGGAGGGTAAATAATTTAAATGGAAATATTAGTTTTCCAATGTTCGATCCTACCGCGTCAAATTTTTTCTTTTTCTTTTTTTCGGGTCTTTACAATCTCCCCAACTTAGAAATATTTCATCCCCGAAATATCATAGTATTAACAGGACGATCATCATTAAGTACAGCTTCAGGATTAGTTCACATTACTACAATTACAAGAATTTTTATGCTACAAACAGGCTAGTGTATTTGTTGGCCATCTCTTGTTCAGTCTCCCATGGAGCTTCTTCTGATCCTTGATTTCTCCACAATACCTCTACCAAAGGAATCTCATTGTTCCTCTTGCCAAGATGCGAATTGGCTTTTCCTCGTAGGTTTAATCCGATTGCAACTCTAAGTCTGCAAAATTTGTGATGATATGATTTTCATCTCGAACATATTTCTTTAGCATTGACACATGAAAAACATTGTATACGCCATCGAGGCTTGGTCGTAATGCTAATCTGTATGCACAATTTCCGACTCAATCCAGGATTGGAAATGGTCTTATGAATCTTGCCTTCAAGTTCCCTGATGTTCTAAATCTGATCACTCCCTTCCTTGGTGACGTCTTTAGGTAGACAAACTCCCCAACTTGGAATTCTAGGTCCCTCCTTCGACTATCAGCATAACTTTTCTATCAATCCTGAGCTGCCTTAAGCGTTTGCTGAATAAGTTGCACTTTTTCAGTTGCTTCTCTCACAATCTCTAGCCCGACTATGATTGCCTCGGTAGACTCCAACCAACACAATGGAGATCAACAGAGTCTACCGTATAAGGCTTCAAACAGTACCATTCCTATACTGGCTTCAATCTCCTCCCCAGTCAAGGATGCAGGCTCTCAACAAATCCTCCAAAGTTTGAATAGTCCTCTCACTCTGACCATAAGTTTAAGGATGATATGCTGTACTTAGCATGATTTGGGTCCCCATAGCTGTTTGGAAAGCCTCCCAGAAATGTGAAGTGAATAGGGGATCTATGTCAGAGACTATCTCCTTTGGAATTCCATGTAGCTTGACAATGTTATTGACATACAATTCTGCTAGGTATTTTGCCGTCCTTATTGATTTTGTGGGGATAAAGTGAGCTGCCTTAGTCAAACGGTCCATAACCACCCATATAGAGTCATGTCTTTTTAGAGTCCTTCAGAGTTAAGTAATAAAATCACATGTGACACACTCCCATTTACGGGTTGGTATCTCTAAAGATTATAATAATCTACCGGGTAGTTGATGTTGGGCTTTGATCAATTGGCACGTCTAACACTTAGAAACAAAATCCACCACATGCTCCTTTGTCCCAATCCACTAGTAGGTTCATTTTAAGTCCCGACATATCCTTGTAACACCAGGGTGTATTTTGAACTTTGAGCAATGAGCCTCCTCCAGGATATTCTGCCTCAGTGGATCATCGTTGGGTACACATAATCTCCCTCTAAATCTGATTACACTGTTGGAATCTGCTACCATGTCAAGAGTTTTGTTCATCATCTCATTCAGCTCCTCATCCTCCATTTGTGCTAGCTTAACTCGGTCAACCAATTCCTTGGAGATAACCAGGGTTGCCAGTAATCCTGTTTGTCATTCCAGTAGGTTAATAGCTACCACTTTAGCAGACATAGCCCAAAGTCTAGCTAGTTGTTGACCCTTGTCTACATTGCCCTTACGACTCAACGCGTCAACTACAACATTCGCTTTCCGTGGATGGTATAAAATTTGGAAGTGATAGTCCTTCAAATATTCTATCCACCACCTCTATTGAAGATTAAGGTCATTTTGTGTGAAGATGTACTTCAAACTTTGGTGATTAGTGACTAGTTCGAACTGAGCTCCATCTAAGTAGTGTCTCCAAATCTTCAATGCAAAAACCATAGCTGCCAGTTCAAAGTCATGCGTTGCATAGTTTTGTTCTTGCATCTTCAATTGGCAAGAGGCATAAGCCACCACCTTACCATCTTGCATAAGAACGCATCCTAACCCTACCAGAGATGCATCACTGAAGATCACGAATCCTTCATTGCCATTTGGTAAGGTCAAGACTGGTGCAGTAGTTAGATTCTTCTTCAAAGATTGGAAACTCTCCTCACACTTGCTAATCCATTCAAACTTGACTCCCTTGCGTGTGAGTTTAGTCATTGGCGATGCCACTAAGGAAAAATTTTTAATGAATTTCCAATGGTAACCTGCTAGCCCAAGGAAACTTCGGATATCGGTGACTAACTTAGGTTGTGGCCAATCCGTGACTGCTTCCACTTTTGATGGAAATTCCTGCCTTCGAGATTACATGGCCGAGGAAATACACCTCCTTCAGCCAGAAGTCACAGTTTGAAAGTTTGGCGAACGGTTAATTCTCCCTCAGGACCTTAAGAGCAATGAATAAGTGTTTCACATGGTCCTCCTCATTATCTGAATAGACCAAAATGTCATCCACAAACACGATAATAAACTTGTCCAAGTATGTGTGGAATACCATGTTCATCAGTGACATAAAGGCTGCTGGTGCATTTATAAGACCAAAAGGCATTACTAGAAACTCATAATGTCCATATCGAGTTCGAAAAGCCATTTTCTATATATTAGATTCCTTCACTCACAATTGGTGATATCTAGACCGCAAGTCTATTTTAGAGAATACTCTGGCTATTTTTAGCTAATCAAATAAGTCATCAATCCTCGGTAAGGGGTATCGATTCTTGACTGTCACTTGATTGAGCTGGCGATAGTCAATACACAATCGAAGTGAACCATCTTTTTTCTTTACAAAATGAATAGGGGCTCCCCAAGGTGAAGTACTTGGCCGGATGAAACCTACCTGCAACAACTCTTCTAGTTGACTCTTTAACTCTTTGAGTTCTATTGGAGCCATGCGGTATGGTGCTTTAGAGATTGGTGTTACTCCCGGTGCTAGGTCAATGACAAAATCCACTGCCCGCTTAGGAGGTAACCTTGGAAGTTCATCTGGGAATACGTCCGGAAACTCTGCTACCACAGGAATCATGGACAACTCTTTGGAATTGGATTCAGACTCCCCTAGCCTAGCCAAAAAGGCTTGACAACTCTCACCAAACCACTCGGTTCCCTCACTGATCAACACGATACAAGAAGATGGATCTTGCAATGACCCTTGGAAAATGAGCCCCATCTCACAATTATAGGGTTTTGTCACCATTATCTTCCATTTACAATCAAGAAAAGACTGATATGCAGACAACTAGTCCATTCCCAACAGTACATCGAACCCTTTTACCTCATACACGATAAAATTGCATACATAGGGTTTCCCTTGTAAATATAAGGATATGTTAGTCACTCCTAACGTTGTGACTTCATTGTCCCTAGTTGCGGTAGTGACTCTATAAGTCTTGGATAATAGAGATGTTTGGAGTTCTAAACTTTTAACTAATCAAGATGAAAAGAATGAATGTGTACACCCCAAATCAAATAAAACATCCACTCTAGCATTTTAAATCAAAATTTTACCTCGAACTGTGTGGTCATCCTCCTCAGCATCCTCAATTTCTACTGCATATAGTTTCATCTTCCCTTTGTCCACCGGTTTGGTAGGTGCTGGATAGCGAATAGGAGCTGGTGCCTCTTCTTTCTCAGGCTACTCCCGTTGTTGCCTCGGAGGCTGACGACACGCATTTTGCATGCCCATTTATGGGTTAGGGTTTTACCCTATTTAAGTTTTCCCTATTTGGGTCAGTATTGAGTTGGTTTGAGCGAGATCGAGCAAAACTAGTTTCAGATTATGAGTATGGGCCTAAATGGCCGTGTGAACATGTTATGGAGGCTAAGTATGCCCGACATGCAAATTATAAGATTACGAGTTATCAGTGTATACTAAGGTATATGGATTTGTTTGTATGTATTATACAGGATTTTAGGCCTATCTGAACTTGCCACCATATCTATAGTGCGTGTACCCATAGGTGGGTCCCACTAGGCCACGAGCCATCGAGCATCCAGATCGTGCCACGTGGCAAGATATGAACCATACACTCAACCCTACCTTCCCATATAATATATATATTTGGTTTTCTCCCGTTTTCACTGTTACGCCGCCGCCACTTCAACTCGCCGCCGGTGACCCTCCGCCTTGCCCCCGACCACCGGACCAGCACCCCCGTGACCACCTCGCGGCTGGCTATCTGTCTGTACCCATGATCGCTATCGGAGCCGCCGCAGTACCCGCCGGCGACGGTGTTTTCAGGGTCGGTTTTCCACCGCCGCCGCCGCCCTTTCGAGCCGTTTTCCGGCGACGGCGAGCCACCGCCGGCCGATCCAATCACCCCCACAGCTTCACCTTGTTGTGATC
>JAVDBV010059863.1:0-19322 GCA_032619315.1 Piper longum
GAGAATGAGATTTGATGCAAGACGCAATAGATGAGATGACCAAGAAAAGAGAATGAGATGGATGGGGGACGCTGCCGCTCGAGGGCGACGACTCCCGTTAGTGCCCTTATGAGAGTTCTTGAGGAAGTATATGGTTTTTATTCGACAGGAGGGTTAGCTCTCCTGTGCCAGTTTGATATTAGTTATTTTCCGGACCGATAACGCTCGTTACTGACGGTTTTTTACTATATGTAGGTGACGACTATGAGATGGAAGTGTCAGCCTGGACGGAGGAGCAGTGAGGTCTTTCGTACACACACATGTATTCGGTGACTAAATGTTTAATATTCTGTTTATACTTTTATTATATTTGAATTGATGTGAGGTAGTGAAAAGAATGATAATATGATTGAATGCTAAGATATAATGTCATGATGTGAATAATGAATAGAGGGATAGGTGATCTTCATCTTAAGACGCCGAGAGTAGATCCGGGTTGGCTTAACCGAATCTAGTAGATTATCGAACGGTTCGATCGCCGGTATCATTTTCGGCTCGGTTCAAGGGTGAGCTGAGTCGGGGTGTTACAAGTACTATTAATATTTTTTAGTAAGTAATTTGTGATGATATAAGAATTATTTAATTATATAGAAAATTTGGCATAAAAAATATTATTTGAGTCGAATCAAGTCGAGTATTATATGGAGTTTAAATACAGTGCTCAAGTTTCGATACAAGCTGCAGTTTGTTCATAGATCAACGAGCTGCTTATTTTAAATTAATTATTTTATTAAATATAAATTAACTAGTACTTTAAGCCAAATTCAATTAAATATAAAATCCACGAGAGTTAATTTAGCTTGTTTACATCCCCCCTCCCCTAGATCGGACGGTCCTTGAGACGTTAATAATAACTCTAGGACGATGGGGGCCAAAATTTAAGAAGCTAACGTATGATATTGGACCAGTGTGAGACACACATGGTCTTACTATTTTTATCTTTAAAAAAAAATCAAGAAAGGGTCTTCTGATAATTGAGATTGATGACGTGGCAAACACGGATTGATTGATAAAGATGCCAATCCGAGATTTGTGTACGTCGTTTGTGGGATTAGAACATCCCATCTCAGCCGGATCAACATCAACCTCATCCAACGAAAAAGATCCATCAAATCCTATTTCCAATCTGTAACGAAACCGCCCTCCCCTCCCCGGATTCTCCCCCCTATAAATATTTACTTAACCACTCCACATCTTCTATTCATCTATTCATCATTCACCATTCGCCGCCAACAGATTTTAGAGATACTACTAAGACCGTCGCCATGGCTTCCATCCCCTGCTCCATCCATCTCGATTTCTCGCCCACAACTGGCTCTCCATTCGTCTTCTTCTCGTGGCTCGCTGGACTGTTTGCTGGCGTTGCTGGAAGCAAGAAGAAAAGAAAGGTCGGTGGCCGGGAAGGTGAGGAGGTCAAGATCCTTTCGGTCGACGGGAAGGAGAAGAATAAGAATTACAAGTAGAAGGCTTTTTATTTTTGTTAATTTATGATCTTTGCAAGTGTAAATATATATGTAGTTTTTCGATCGTGTCTGAAATTGTATCTAGCTTTCGAACCACTAGTCCTTTTATTTCACCTAGTGTATATAAGTAGTCCTTGTCAATGGTAAAACTAGCCATGGGCAATAAGCGGCAGGGAATAAATTGTTACAGAATTGATCATGAATACCAAAGTTTGAAGTCAGCCTTTTCGTTCAGCAGCAGTGCCATCGTCAACATTCTTTCTTGAGAAAAAAATAGTAAAAGTGGGATGGTCATCCTCAACTAAAACCAAAGCACGCTATTCTCGTGTATATGGGTGTCAATCCGCAATAAAATACAAAACACATTATCCTCGTCGCTCGTGTATTTTGGATTTGGTCGAGTCGTCCAAACCAAAGTGCCCGTCACCCGTGTAACGATCTATTTCTTCTGCTTTTCTTTTTCCCGGCCTTTGCATACATAGTATTTATTTTGACTGGATTTTATAAATTTAAAATAATTAAATAATTTATAAAATTTATGATAACTGAAAGTAAAAATATTGATATTTTATTAATTAGTAATTTATTTTTTTGGATTTGTTCAAATATAAGTGACTTATACCAAATATATTTTTATGAAAATTTTATTACATTACTTTTTTCTCATTATAACCTACTTGATAGTGATGGAAAAATAATTTTTTTTATAAAAATTCAAGAATGTATATGTAACGACCTAAAACAAAGATTAAATAAATAATATTTTAATAAAAAAAGAATACATAATTAGATAAAATTATCGTAAAAATATCCTAAAAAATATACTTCATGGAATCTTTAGTGAAGTAAAAAAAAACTTCATGAAACAATAGAACTTTATAAAATATAACTCATCTTAAAATTAATACTTTTTAAATACATCATGAAATTAATGATTGATTATTGGTTAGGATGGATGCTAAACAAATAAAATAACTCTAAGAATGTCTTTCTTGCACATATAACATGAAAGATAAAAAAAAATAATGAGTCGGCCTAATTTTGAAGTCGTCTCTATAATGTTCATATATATAACGTTGAAAATATAGCATTATCCTAATGTGTTATAGTTAAAATAAGAGACATAAATCATAATTATATTTAAATTAGAAAACTTATAAATCTTATCTCAATTGTTATAATAATCTAATGGATGATTTTGTTTTGTAAACTCATGTATAGTTTATTTTGACTCAATTTAATTATTTTTTAAAAAAATAAAAAATTATGAAATTTAAATATGATAACTCATTGTAAAAATATTAAGAATATGTAAGTGTGACTTCCACCAAGTAGTTTTTCATAAAAAATTATTATAATAATTTCTTTACTTCGCACCTTATTTATTTTGATTCAATTTGGTTAATTGTTTTTTGAAACTAATTTTTGCTGCTTGGAAGAGGAATGAGGCATACCGATGCAAGAGACAATGTATGATGGGGAAAAATCAAGTACATTATAATGTATGATGGAAAGACGGTAAGTTATCAATTAAGAAGAAACTATATTTAATTAGTTATTTTGAAGAACGTAAAGGCATTAGAAGATGAACACAACCCCCCCCTAATTTGTCAAAATCAAAACAATGGGGCCTATAGAAACAATATAAAAATAATGGCAATTTGCATGACTATCTAAATTATAATTTATAATTATAACTAAGTTAAAATTTTAATAAATCTAATATCAGTCGTTATAGTAGCCTACCAGTTATGATATGAATCATAATTCATAATTATAGTTAGGTTAGGAATTTTATAAATATAATCTTAGTCTTTATAATAATCTAACGGTCACGATTACTTTCATTTTAAAATTCTCTAAATTCAAGAAAAAATCTTTAAAAATTATATATAGAAGAAAATTAAAATTTTTTATTGTTAATAACTTGCATGATAACCCGTGTATTGCGCGAACTTCAAGTTATATAGTGTTAAAATAAATCTATTTAGTTAATTTTTTTAAAAGAATAAAAAAGTTAAGAATGTGATAACTCACGATGAAAATATTAATTTTTATCAATTAGTTATTCATTTGTAGAATGTGTTAAGATGTAAGTCTTACTTGAGTGATCTTTTGTAAAAAAATTATTATATTAATTTCTTTACTACAAATAATATATAATTTAAAACTCCAAAAAATATATAATAAATTGAATTAACAAATAATCATATGATTTATAATAATTTTTAATAATTTTATATGGTTTTATCCACTACTTTTTAATAGAGAAAGAAGATTTGATGGAGGGATGATGATGGAATTCCTCCACAAAATTATCTTAATATGTTATAGTTAAAATATGAGGTGTAATTCATAATTATAATTAAATAAGAATCTTATATATCTAATCTCAGTTGTTATATTGTAATATAAGAGTGGAGAAGATGAAAAGAAAGTGCAAGAAAATAAAAAAAATATCAATTTAACGGATGAAAGCCTGTGAATAATTAATTAGGATAGGTCAATCCCTAGTTGGTTAATTTAAGAACATACACACACTCTAGAAAATAAAAAACCTTAATATGTCAAAATAGGAATAAATTTGTCCAATTTTTGGAAAGCAAAAGTGATTGTAATTTGCATAATAGAAAAAAAAAAAGTTTACTGACATGTAATCTTAAATATTTATATTTAAAATTGGGGTTGGTTATTTTTTTAAGAGAGAAGTAATTTATAATTATAATTAAATTAAAAATATTATAGATCTAATATTAGTCATTATAATAATTTAACGGTCTAAGAAATATAATTCAAATTTATATGTAAATTAATAATCTTATAGGTCTAATTTCTATTGTTATAATAATTTAGTTGTCAAGATTACCTTTTTTCTAAATTTTTATAAATTAAAAAAATATCTAAAAATTGTGGGCTCAACCCTTAAAAGAAAAACTACCGTACACTTTGAATAAAAATCACTTTATAAGTTATTCTTAAAGAATTTTCTTACACCCCCTAACCACTCACACTATTAAATTCCCATTAATTTGAGGTAACTCAAAGTGATCACATCACCCAATTTAATTCAATGACATCGCAAAGTCAATATTCTCCATTTTGCCTTGCACGTTTTTGTGCAGACTATCACCAGGCTTGAGGGTTCACCACATCAAGTGCTATAGTGAATTTGCCTCAAAGTTCAAACCCTCTTAAATCTAAAAAATGGCTCAACTTGTTTGTAATTTACATATTTGATTTAATTTTTATTTGTTTCAAATATATTTTTTTAAGATAAGAAACATTTTTTAAAACTTTTTATCAAAAAGAGGGAATAATTTTTGATATTATTAGATAGTTTAAAAATCATGTCTAATTACCATAAAAAAGAAAAATATATGATTTGTCTAAACAACCCTCACATAATAAAAGTTAGATTTAATTTATTTTTTTTATAAAAATAAAATAAAATAATCTAGACCGAAATAGTAGCCAGCCCATTTACCCTTACCTAGGTGACGAGGCTCCCAACAAAAAACTTCACTCTAGCCTGCCATACCCTCGATGCCATGGCCACCCCCACCTCGGGCGACCATTGATCATGTCACGTGTGGCCACTTGGTATGACCAAGCTTATTATTCGCTTGTTGTTTATAATTCTTTTAATTTATTTTATATTTTTAATTCTAAAGTAGTTTAGTTTAATTTTTTCCAACCCAAACTAAATTAGTGGATAATATTGTCATCATTGAAAAAATTTTATTCTGATTTTTTAATAATATAAACTATTTTTTTATAAAGATTTTTTTTGTTTTTTTAGATAATAAAAAAAGAGAGATCGAGCGAAGTCAAACTCAGCTACCGTCGAATCCCACTTCTCCACTTTTTTTATTTTGTATTATAGAAATAAAAATATCAAGATTATAACATGATTAACTCAGAATTTTCGGATTGTGTCTGGCAACTCGCTTTTTCTCGTTCCCGCTTCTGCAACTTCTTGCGTCAACAAGCACAGATTTACGAGGTAATACAGCCTGGGAACATTCTCACTACCAACCTATTTTCACACGAGGCCAGCTCAACTGTTCATAATCTTGGGCTTTTGCTATATGTTTTCTTACAAATCTGCAGATGGGTATGTCGTGAGGAACGATCTGCTCAAGTAGCTTTCTGGGTTGGGTGTAATGGGACTTGGAAGTGGAGATTTGGTTGGCTTGATTGCTTGGTGAAGTTGGCATGGAGGGCGTTAGCAAGTTGGTATTTAATTCCCACCTATGTTTATATACTCGAATTGTTACTGTTGTCTGAATTCTGACTTCCTTCTGCGTGAGGAAGATGAAAGTGATGCAGTGACCTTTTGTTTCCCGATCCCTTTCTAAGGTTCTTTAGGATATGTAGCTACCTTTTTCTGCAACTTCAGATATTAAATTTGGTCTTTTATGTGTCATTTGCAGTTGGGAAAGTATCAGATGCTTTTGCACCTTTAGTTTGAGTTCTGTTTGTATAGGTGATTGTTTGTCCAGCCTCCCATCTCTTATAGAGCTATAACAAGAAGTCGTTGTAACAACCTGTTATAGATACATTAAGTTCATTGAGTTATGAAAAGCTAGCGCCTGATTTTTCCCTTCTAAGAAATTTTGCTGCGTATTCACTTTGTCAGTTACGTTACCTAATTCTTTCTTGGCATATGCAGAAAGAATTTGCTCAGTTTTTTTTTTGGTGCTACTTAGCAGGATACGAGTGTTACCGATGCATTTCTGTCTCGGGAAGAATGGGATGGCTAATCGAAACTTCGTTGTTTTTGTCAATTAGGAGCGAGCTATGCGAGTGTTGCCTGTTAGATAGTGCAAGGATACTGAATATGCAGGTTTATGGTTGCATATTTTAAAGGAAAGAGGATCTATTCGGCTGGGAGTTCACCCATGGAATTTATTCTTCTTATTTTTGTTCTGACCATGTCAATTGGAGTCCACTGCCAGAGACCTGCGGTTGTAAACATTGGTGCAGTTCTAACTTATAATTCAGCAATTGGTGAAGTTGCAAAGGACACCATCAATGCAGCTGTTGACGATATTAACGAGGATTCAAGTGTTCTTGGCGGAACCAAGCTAAATTTATTGATGGAAAATTCAAACTGCAACGTTTTAATAGGATCCCTCAAAGGTAACCAAATGAGTGCTCATTCGACATAGTGTGTTAGAACATGATTTTCATAATTCTTCATTGGTCATCTCATGAGTGTAGCTTTCTTGTTAACACCGTTTTTTACTGAAAGAGACATAATCACAGATAAGAAAAGCAAATTTTCTCTTCACAAGTGCTATGTATTCCTATTAGTTGAATTCTAGGGAGAGATTATAATGGAGTGCCTTTAGTTTGATTGGTTCTGATAACTTGAGCTCTTGTTTGCAGCTTTGCAGCTACTTGATAAAGGCGTAGTTGCCATAATTGGCCCACAGACGTCTCCAACTGCTCATATGATTTCTTTCATAGCTACTGGACTCCAGGTACCACTTATCTCATTTGCAGCCACTGATCCGACTCTATCTGCCCTCCAGTTTCCTTACTTCCTCAGGGCAACTTTCAGTGATGCACATCAAATGGCTGCCATGGCAAGCTTGTTAGACTACTATGACTGGAAGGAGATAGTAGTCATTTATGTGGATAATGACTACGGAAGAAATGGAGTTTCGTTTTTGGAAAGTGAACTTGCGAAGAAAAGAATAAGATTCCATTTTAAGATTGGATTGCCTGTTGGGGCAAGTCGCAATCAGATTTTAAATGTGCTGAGAAAATATTATCCAACTGAGCCTCGTGTATATATTGTCCACGCAAATCCTGACACTGGACTCATGATTTTTGAGGTAGCCCGACAGCTTAACATGATGGTTAAAAACTATGTCTGGTTTGCATCAGATTGGCTGGCGGCTGCATTAGATCCTGCCAGGTCATATGACAAAGCAATATTAGATTCTCTTGAAGGAGTTGTTGGCTTTCGTCAACATGTTCCAGCATCAGATAAAATGAACAATTTCTTAATAAGGTGGAAGGAAAAGTATAGGAAAGCCATGGTAAAACATGGCTTGAATGCATATGGGCTTTTTGCTTATGATGCAGTTTGGATAGTTGCAATTGCTATTAATGAATATCTGATTGATGGAAAGAACATTTCCTTTTCGTTGAATACCAAACTAAATGAGACAGTAAAATCAGCAATCCAGCTGGAAAGGCTCAAAGTTTTTGATGGTGGACCAATTCTGCTTGATCACTTAAGGAAAACAGACTTTGATGGTCTCACAGGGAGGTTGCAATTTGATTCAGAACGAAACCTCATAAACAGTTCTTATACGATTTTCAATATCAATAATAGAACCTTCCAAACAATTGGTTATTGGTCAAATTACTCAGGTTTGTCAACTGAACCACCAGAAGCTTTACGAGAGAAATCTGTCCGTTATATTAGTCAAAACCAACGTCTTGGAAATGTTGTATGGCCTGGCGGAAAACTGGAAAAGCCTCGTGGCTGGGAGATTGCAAATGAGAATAAGCCCCTACGAATTGGTGTGCCAAGGAGAACTAGCTTTACTGAATTTGTGACCGAAAACAATGTTACCCATAAGATCGAAGGATATAGTATTGATGTGTTCGAAGCAGCTTTGAAACATATTTCGTACAATATTCCTCATAAGTTTGTCCCATTTGGAGATGGGCTAAATAACCCCAGTTACGATGAGCTGGTGAGGCTAGTCTCTGAAGATGTGAGTTTGGCAAACCTCTTACATAAAATCTTTCAGAAAAAAAAAAAATCTCTTTTATCTCACCACTATGACTCTTTAAATACTATTCGTTGACACTCTTTATCTTTCTTTTAGGGGTTTGATGGAGCGGTAGGGGACATTGCCATTGTTACCAGCAGGACAAAAATTGTAGATTTTACTCAGCCATATACAGCTACTGGTCTTGTTGTTGTATTACCCGTTAAGACAACTAAGTCAAATGCTTGGGTTTTTCTTCAACCATTCAGTGTGCAAATGTGGTTTGCCACTGCAGGATCATTCTTTCTAATTGGGGGAGTTATTTGGCTTCTTGAGCACAGGGTAAACGATGATTTTCGAGGGCCACCAAAGCGTCAGCTTATTACCACAATTTTGTAAGTTTTTTCCAAGTTTAAAGTCACTGTGAACTAGCTAATCAACTAGGCTATTTGACTTCTGAAGAGTGACAGGACTCAGATTGTTAGGGTTTTATCTCTCTTAATTTTGATGATATAATTCAATAACTGAACTGTCATAACTTGGCCAATGCTTGAGCATTGCCGGTTTCAAGCCCATACAAAGGAAGATGATTGACCTCAAGGAGGTCATCTCGCCATACAAAATCTTTGCCATTTGTAATTGCATGTATCCTAGTTTGGAAGCCATGTCCCCAACACCTTTTGGATATTAATTGGAAAATTCATGCCCTCCCTCACATTGGGAAACTAGAGGGTGATGACGGCATTTTTGTCTTTTACCCTTGCTTTGATAATTTTTCTTTTTTTTTTACATCGACATTATTTCTTGATATTAATATTTTTCCTCGTTGCTTCTTTTTGTCTCAGGTTTAGTTTCTCAACTCTGTTCAATACACAACGTAAGCAAAGTTTACAAGTCTCAATTTATTTACCAAGCATATTGATGTTAGTTTGTGCGTGCCTCGATTTGTTTTTGGAGTTTGTTTATGTTACTTTAAGCACTACTGACCAGTACTCTTGGTAGTAGTGTGAGTCGTTGTGATTGTAAAAATGTTTTTGTTTGGAATGTTGCACCATTCCTTGGAATATTTTTGCTTCACATTAGTATAATATAGCCAACCCTTTGTTCAAACATGTCTTCCCTACCAGGTAATGTCATCAATATCATTTTCATCTTGTTTCATAGAGGCTAGCACTATATACAAGCCTAGCGTTTCAAGGATGGTGATTATTGAGCACTAGTGTACTAAGTAATTTCGTAGTTAGTGACTGGTTGAAATGTTTCTCACAAAGTTGCTGCAGATGATAGAACTTACATGAAATACCTATTGCAGAAGAATCTACTCTGAGTGCGCTTGGTAAAATGGTTATGATGGTGTGGCTGTTTCTTTTATTGGTGATTACTTCAAGCTACACCGCAAGCTTGACCTCCATCCTGACCGTGCAGCAGCTTTCATCACCCATCACCGACATAGATAGCTTAATTGCAAGCAAGGGGCGTATTGGCTACCAAGTGGGGTCTTTTGCCTATGGCTACTTGAAAGATTCTTATAAGATACCTGCATCACAGCTGGTTAGCCTTAAAAATCCTCAAGAATACGAAAAGGCGCTGAGATTGGGAACAGCTAGTGGAGGTGTGGCTGCAATAGTTGACGAGCTACCTTATATTGAACTATTCCTGAAAAAGCAAAGTGATTTCAAAATTGTCGGGCAGATGTTCACCAAGAGCGGCTGGGGATTTGTAAGTGATCCTTCCTTTTATGTGGTTCATATCTGAATAATACTTTTCACTTCACAAACAGGACATAAATTTGTGGATAATTCTTTGATGTAAAATGATTGGAAAACTTGGAAATTTGACTATACAAAGACATTTTGTCCCATGAGCAGGCATTTCAGAGAGATTCTCCTTTTGCTACTGATCTGTCCAGTGCCATCCTCAAACTATCAGAAACCGACGAACTTAAGAAAATTCATGACAACTGGCTCTGTAAAGAAAAATGTGCTACACAAAGAGGGTATTCTTTGGAGCCAAACCAGCTTCAGTTAAAATGTTTCCAAGGGCTGTTTATATTCTGCGGCTTTGCTACCTTTGCTGCTGTTGTGGTTTTCCTGCACAGAGCAATTCGGCAATATGTTCGATACCAGAGAGATCAACGATTTTCATCATCGTCTAACCCGGATCCAACTTCTGAAGGAAGCTGGTTAAAAGCTTTGATTAGCTTCTTTGATTTCGTCGATGAGAAGGAAGAGTCTTTTAAGAACTTGTTTAGGCGTCAAGAGGGCACGGTAAATGCTCAAGGTTGATTGTCAGCTTGTCCCTTCGTTGTACATATAGATACAACAGCATAAAGAGTTGGCTGTAGTTCATATGTGCATGTATGAATAAGATTTTTGCATTAGATTAGAGGATGTGGGATTGCTTAGAACTTTATTAAAAATATGCTAAGAATGCTTTTGTCAATTTATGATGCTCAAGGCAGTTCAGCTTTCCGCTTTCACACATCGTAGTTTGTGGCAGGTTAAAGAAATGGAGTGTGGAATTGTAGTTTACTCATATTCCATAGGTTGCTCAAATAATTGCATATTTCGGAGTAGCAAAGTGTTTCCCCATTGAAGCTAATATTTTGGCGTGTGCTTTTCACTACAGGGCTGATCATGGAAATGCCATTTTATTTTTATTTCTTTATTGTGAAGGCATAGGTGAACACGCTCATGGTTTTAACTTACAAATCACTATGATTTAAGGATACCTCATCTACCGACCTTGCTTCATCTCATGGGAAGATGCATAGCTTGTTAGGTACTTGAAAAGATTACCATAATGATCTCGATAAGAGATCAAACTAATCTCTCAAGTTGTATCTGAATGTTTGAAAAATGAACGATGACATTGATATTAAGGTGTTCTGAAATGTCATCTTAACATAAATTTTCTCTCTTTTGTTTTCAATAAGTTCCTAGAGTCGATTTTTAATATAAAATTATTGATTAAAATATATTCATGTTGTTAAATCGACTTCAAAACCGGGGTGAGAATCAGAGCATTCAACCGGACATTGTCAAACTGTTCTGCAACATGGTCCATGTCATGTCTTTTTCGTGCTTATACACCATGACCATTTGTCTAAGTTTCTTCGCTGTGTACTGGTTGTAGTCCGTGTCCGAACCATTAAGACCCTGTCCGGTGCAGATACTTGCTCCAGCTCTTGGAAGCGAGGCATCGGAGCTCCATGGCCACGGCCGCCTCTTGGGCTGCTGCAACGTCCAAGCTCCACCTTCTCCAGCCCCTTTGCTCCAAACTCCTATCTTTCTCTACTTCCTTCCCTCTGCTCACCCGCTTTAGGTCCCCGTTTCACTCATCGTCGCTTCCCGCCGGCGCTGCACCTCCTCCCTCCGGAACTGTTGGTTCGGATGTCCTCGGCTGCTCTTCTGATGTGTGTATTGCCTCTTCGTTCATTTTTATTCTTCCAGTTTGCGACTGCTGCTTCCAACATTTTTTTTGTTTAGATGGTGCGTGCTTGCTTCTTTAGCTGATTTTGATAGAAGTTGGTAAGTTGTTCTGTATTGCTGATGTTATTGTCTTAGTTTTTTTTAATTTTTTTTCTTTATAATAGTCAGTGTGAAATTGTCTTGTCTTGAACTGATATTTATGGTACAAGTTGGAAGGTTTTTTTTCACATTTTTTGATATTAGGGGAAGAAGTGATAAATCGAATGTTTTAGATTTGTATGTAAATGTTTTAAATATCTCTCCAATAGCTTCACACTGCTAAGCTGGACAGCTGAATCTACTCGCTTGAGTTTTGTTAGCGACGCTATCTTTTGCCGGAGCGTTAATATTTTATTATTGCATTGACTTAGATTTTTAGGTTATAACCTTTAATTCTCTCTCTCCCTCCCCCCCCCGCGTTCTTCATGTATAGAAGTGTTAAATTTCAAGTTGTAGTTGTTCATTGCCTTTGAAAAGATTTACTTGCATCATTCTGCTAAGCTGCGCAATACAATCTATTGGCATGTGTTCCGGTAGCGACGCTATATTTTGATGGCCAACCTCATTTATTTCTTTTTTATAAAATTTTTTTGTTGTCTTGTTTTTATTTTATTAGTATCGTCATCCGACACTTGGGTTGGCTGCAGATATCCTGAATACGCTCGCATGCTTCCATGTCCATCACAGAATGGCCCACCAAGGATTGAACATCTTGTTGTATTGGAAGGGAGTCCAGTGCTTCATTATATTTGTAAATCTTTAGGACTTCCTCCTCTGTGAGTGTTGTTCTTTTTTCTCTTCTGCTAAGTACGATGTCCTGTTGTTATAGTTTCCCACAAGTTTTAGCACAAAGTGGTAATTGGTATTGAATTTTTAAGGTTTGTTGCAGATCTTATTGAGTTTGGCGCTGTATATTATGCATTAGTATGTCCTGAGCCTCCCCCAACCGCCACTCCTGAGCAGATTCACATATTCAAACAAGTAACGGCTCCTGCAGTTCTCAAGAGAAGAGTTTCCATCAAAGGAAAGGCTGTACGAGAAGCACAAATGACCTTTAGAATTACCAGTCCTGATGAATATGTTGAGGCTGGTACTTATTTGCGTGTACATGAGCATCCAAAGCATTTTTCAAGGTGTTTGGTCAGTATTGTTGCACTAGCTGACTGGTTTCTTCTTCGAGCAAACATGTGATCCACATCTCACTGTGTGCGCACACGAATTAAGGAGATCATTGATCTGCGAGTTCTTGTCTATTTATGTATGTTTTATAAATCACTGATGTATGGTCCTTAACGATTCTTTCTTTACATTTGCCATTGTTGCTTTATCTGTCGTTAGAACTCACTACAATCAAGATTGGTTTTGATTGTGTTGCAATTAGTAGGTAGTATTTACTTGTGAAAGACAAATTTACAGAAAGACAACTGACTTTAATCTCAAAATTAATGATATGATGTCCATGGGTTATCTCATTCCCAAGGAAATGACTGATGTAAGTTGTTATCTAGGTCTTACGAAATTGACTGGAAAATAATTGCTGTGGCAGAATCTTATGTTGTCCTGGACAACCTGCCGGAACTTCAGTAAGTAATTTTTATAACATCTATGATTGGACACTCTCTTCTCTGTTCAACACACACATTTGCAAGAAATTTGATATGTAAAACATTTGATAAACATCCCCTAAATGACCAACCTCTTTTCACAGGTGCACATTCTCTATGCAGGTAGGTGGAACGACAGATAACATAGAAGAAAGTTGTGCTACGCAACCCTTGCTTTGGCAGTTATGGAACCTTTAAAAAGTACACATCGGATTGATAATTGCACTGAAGGATGGTTCGTGATATCCTGGTTATTATCATCTTACTAGTTGGGTGAAACATTATTTCGCAACGCTGACTAATCTCTTTATCCATTCCATTTGGCAGTGTTGTCTTTGCGAGGACAAAGGATTACTGCTCTGTTTTTCATGGGAAGATAAGAGTAAGTTTTGGCCATCAACTAGATGTTGGCATTTTAGCGGCTTTTGCACTTCTTTACATATATATCATCTTGATTGCTTTGTAGTTTTTGACGTCACTCTATTTTTCTTTTTTTCTTCTATCACCCTAGAACATATTCGCAATGCTCTGACACCCTTTTTGTTAAAAATTTTGACAATATATGCGCTCCTCTTATTGACTTTATTAACAAATTTTAATTCATCAATTCATTTATTGCATTACTGGTTCTCTGGTTAGTTGTATCTTTATTATGTTCTCTTTTTGACTGTCTGAAATTTAATTCTTGATTTTATGATATGTTTTTCTTATATTTTTTTGCTAATAGCAGAAAAAACAGGTAAAAAAAGCTTTATATTGCGCTTGCTGCAGCTCCTGTGTCTCTTGGAGTATTATCTCATTATATGAGGCCTTTGAATATTGCTCCAAGAGTTGTTTCTAAAGGTACAAACTTTAATGTGGCAATATCTCCTCATGTGAGTTGATGGATCGATTTTAGATCCTTGTCTGCAGTCCAATACCATGGTCTTCATTCTTGGGACTTTTTGTATTTTTCAGATTTTATAAAGGGATGGCATCTCTGTGAAGTTGAAGTGCTAGAGCGTAAGGAGGTTCCGTGGCCAAGTGCAGTCATTCAGAAAAGCTACTGCATTGAAGACAATGGATGGCCCAGAACAGACGTGGCTTATGAATGTAAAATTAACCTCTCGACTGGCAAAACCCATCAGTTACTTTACTTATTCCCCTTCTTTGTGCATGTGTTTTGACCTTTTTCTATCTGCGCAAGAAAGCTATTTTTTGTTTTCTGACGTGTCTTTGTTTTTGTTATCTAGATTTGCTTTGAGTATTGAATTCAAGATCCCTGTGTGAGTCAACCGACTAAGTTCTTATGTAGCCTATTTATGGCCAACTTCTGCTATGTCGCATGTAGAAATATGATTAACCATGCAGAATGGGCTTATTATTTTTCACGCTCCAAGCTATTTAGATCCTGTTTTATTTTGATGTTTTCATTGCTTGTAAATGCTTGGTCATCTTCCCTTAAGTTTCCATTCCTAAACTACTTTGTTGAGGCGACTTTCTATTATTTATGTTACATCCCTTGCAAGTTTTTTCGCGTCTGCAACTGGGTTGAGAACATAATGATTTTCACTATTATCTTATGAATATGATCATTGCATTATCATCAAATATGTGTACCTTCACAACTTGTGAAAGATAATTTGCAAATACCAAAACTGAACCTAACCCCAAAAGGGTTTTCTTTCCTTTGATGTTGGCGGCATTGGATTTCATTTAATGTCATATAAATGTGGGTCTAACAGGAGTGAATTGGATGCAGATTCGTTCACAATTAGCAGCTATTGGTGCTCCATTGGTAGGTGATTCCATGTACATGCCTGCTGCTATTGCAGAATCAGCAGATCCTATGATTAACTCGTTTGTGAAAGGCATGACACGCATTTGTTCTGTGGAAGAGAGCAGAGGCTGTTCAGACTGGGATTTCCTGCCGTGGGAAAGAGCCGAGTGTTGTTATTGGTCTTCAGGCTTGCCAAATATCCCTGGATGATGGGAAATGTTTATACGAGGCTGGGAATCCTTGGTGGAGGATCTAACTGTGAGCATCCGTGATAGAGGTTGTTGACATTGGTCAATGATATTTTCCTGAATTGATACATCTCTACGCAGCACTGGCAGAGGATTTTTGGTATTCCTCTTGGTAGGTAGTGTGTTTGAATTGAAAAAAAATGCAGATCTAGAAGGTAGGCACCAACGGTGACTACGAAATACCAGCTTCATCGAGGAAATTGTTGACATGTTTTGAGTTAGCATTCAACTCATATCTGCAAGTTCTCTTTAGATAAGCTGGATATTGATTTCTGATTCAGTTTTTTGTCAAAAGGAGAAGCAAAAGGAGATCGGTTTCTAAGTTGCATTGAAATAGTAACGACCATAGACTCGCGCACTCAACCAAACCATGTTACAAGGAATCACGTTGATGTTACGATCTGCGGGTTGTATTCTTTCATTGCTGGTTCATAACTTCAATCTTTGATAATCAATATCCTTCTGACACTTGTGAGAGCTAGCACTTGATGCAAAGTCGACTTTTTGTCATAAAGTGGACACCTAGCTAATTGTTCCCATAGCCAGCAAGATTAATGGATCCTTGGTGGAACTCGCAGAGTCGCAGAATCGACCTTCCAATTCAGCCAGAGGAACTACTTGCTCTGAAATGCACAATGTTTTAGTAATTGTCTACGTGATGCAGGGAATGCCTTGCTAATTCGAATATTGTGGTCGGCAATTGTTTTATTCTTAAAATGTAAGCTTCTGAATGATAGCTTGCCTATGCATGATGAGTTGCAACATTACCTCCGGCTAAGGAATGGGAAAAGGTCATACCTTAGAAGAAGTAGGGCCCATCGTGCTCTTCGGACTCATTTAAACTATGGGCGTCAAGCAAGACTGGCATTACGAAAGCCTGTATAAAAAAAATTATTTTCCTCTCTGAAAATGAATGCATATATTAATAATGAGTGTGGCTAGGCCAAGATACTTAGGTTGCATGACTTATATATGGAGTGCGTGCATGAGCAAACCACTTTTTTTATGGTGTCACCTTAAAGAAACCAAACTTAAAAATGGTAAAAACCTATCATTTCGAAGATTATAATAGCTGGCCAATATTCCCGAGACAATAGGGTGGTCGTCTTCCCCTGGCACTAACATCTTAACATCTTCTCTTGACGTCATTTTATTTTATAAGATGATCAGTGCTACCTTTTCCATCCAAAGTCGATTGTTATTGGTTGGTTGGTGATCGCAGTTCCCAACTGATTAGAAAGAGAGGACGGCACCAAGTGTGGTTGGGAAGCTGAAGAAGACGACTGAAAACGCTTTTCCATTAAAAATCACATTAACGTTTCATTTCTTCCACTTTCGTCTTCTTGCAATATAACATACCTTACCTCACTTTTGGGCAATTGTCTCACTACCATCCAAAGAATCGCGGCTCCATTGGCTCTTTAATTGATTGCGTTTGTTTGTGTTGGCATTTTTCTTGTAATTATATGCACAAAAGTAACTAATATTGGAATATTTTAAGTGTGAAAAAATTATAATAGTAAACTACCAGTTTATTTGCACCGGTCATCCTATTATTTATTTATAAGGCTTATGGTTGATAATAAAGATAACAAAATTCATCCCTCTAAAAAAATTAAACCGTTGATTTGAACAGGATCGGTATAAAAACAAATTTATAAATATTGAACATGGCATGTTAACATGTAACCGTTCCGGGAGCTTCATCTTCAACTTCCTCCAGCTACAAAGCATGGGCCCAACTGCGTTTTCCCCTCCCCACTTTTCTTTATGTTTTAACTCTGGTGGTTGGACACTGTCACAACTTTTGACTCTTTTGCTGATCATTCGATTAATCAATTACATGTGTGTATATAAACCCCTTCTGTTCATTCCTCAAGCTGGGCATCGATAACAGTTTGGAATTTTCTTCCTTCACTAATTCTTGTTATAATCGATCACTAATTTTCTAACCTATAATGAGTCCTAGCTCTTCTTCACCAAAGGACCAAGGTTCTTTGCAGCCATCCAGTTGGACCTATTACTTGGAAGATTTCTCCCAACCAGCTACTGCTGAAATTAGATCAGTAGATCAGAAGGAAGATAGTTCACGGAGCCATGGTGGGTCGTCGTCTTTGATATCAGATGCGGCATCGATGGCTGCTACATGGCATGCAACCAAGAACAAGGAGATGTGGCTTGGACCTAAGAGCAGCTGGAAGAAACTGAGTTTCAAGAAAAGGAGGAGCAGATCAGGTGCTTTTGAAGATGACGATCTACAAGACACTGCTACTTCTCCTGTCAACAGTCCCAAGGTCATCTAAGATTCTCAACATATATATATATAGGGATGATATATAATTTCCTTTGTCCAAATTGGTGACGAGATCAATATTTTGACAACTTTTGTTGCTACCATGATTATCAGCTTAGTGAAATGAAGTATTTTGAGGAAAGTAGTGATGTGAGGAAAAAAATTGTCGAGTCAGATAGCAAGCTGCAGGTAATTTGAACGTAAAGAATCAGTTCATCAATTTGTTGATTTCACTTGATGGCTACGAAATTAAATATCATTTTTTGTTTCACTGATTACCAAATGGGTGGCTATATGTTCGGCGGTTGTGTTGTTGCAGGAAAGGACTAGTACTCATCAGGAAGAAGCCGTTTGTTTTGATGAGGGAGCTGGTATTGAAAGCAATGAGCTAAGAAAAAGGGGCCTTGATTTGGTTTCACGGTCTATGTTAGCAAATTTGATGTGATCAACAACCATATAGTGTAAATATGCACTGTCTAGCACTTGCAAAGTGTGCTTGTAAGATACCGAGATACTACAAAACATGTATTGCATATAAGTGAAAATCATGGCCACTGTAGTATGACAATAATCTGTAAATGACCATTGGATTTCTTGTTTTGTCAATCACTTGTGAACTAAAACACTCCAGTTCTTTTCCCTTGTACATGATCATGTTTAAAAGAACGTGCTTGCTTTGAAATTGAACAAAAAAATATTCACATTAATGTACGTAGAGCAGTTGAGAAACATTAATATTAATCTTGTCTTGATGCTAGAATCACTCTAGATGTATAATTTGTTGATAATTACTTTGGAAGTTCATGGTAATTAATCATTGCGTGAAGAAGTGCTTATGATATATATGAATTTGTCACTTTATTGTTGCATGGATTTTTAAATATTGATTTAAATGAAAAAATCCATATTAGGAGCTTGTTCATCGTAAGAGGTAATTAATTATAACAAATCAATGCATAATCCATCAAACAACTTACAACCATGGCATGAAAACTAAAGCGGATAAAAACTGCACAAGGAAAATCATGGGATACATAACGGGCCGGCCTGTTGAAATATAAACTTGTTTTATAAAACTCAAAATAATGAAGCTTAATTCAAAGAAACTTCTAATGTTTTACACATGTTAAATTATAAGTCAATGTTAAGTATGTGTTAGGTGTGGTTTTTTCAAGTCAATGTTAGGCATATGTTAGGTGTGTTTTTGTGGTTTGTATTGATCTTGAGTTAGTATAAATACCCTCTCTCATTGTGTGTTATACACAAGGAAAAATAAGAGAGAAAAACAAAAAGCAAAGCTTCTACATTGTAAGAATTCGGAATTGAGTGTGGAGAGGTTGTTTGGAGAAGAAAAAAAGAGTTTGTGTATTTTGCATTTGTTTTTTTCAATATCAGAGTATTTTCTTGTCAACAAAGTGGTATCAGAGCCAGGTTATTGGCATATAAGATATCAAATTGAAGCTCTCGGAAAGACGAATCCAACACCGCTAGAATCAGTCCAATCAGAGCTCAGACGAGCCGCCAATCATCACCGAAAGTTTGCTGCCCAGAAATCTGAGTTAACTCACTGAGTTGAACTAAGTCAGATCGAGTCACTCACTGAGTCAGACCGAGTCAAAGCTGCAGAAGCCATTGACCGAGCTACAGAAGCTGTTGACCAGGTAAGTCCAAATTTTCAAATTCTCACTCAATTTGGAGATATGGAAAATGGT
>JAVDBV010059864.1:0-21301 GCA_032619315.1 Piper longum
CTCTTAATGCGGAAAGCCAACTGGCTCAAGGAAAATTTTTTCTGATATGGAAGATTAGCACAAGCCGCAACCACAGAGCATACTAAAATTAACCAAGAGCTCGAGGAAAATTTTTTCTGATGTGGAAGATCAGTATAAACCGCAACCACAGAGCATACTAGAATTAACCAATGGCTCTGATACCAATTGTTGTGAAAAACGGGTAATTTTCACCAAAGATAACTAGTTCACTGTGAGAACTATTACCTAGATGACAAGCGTGAAAACTATTGTACTAAAAAATTACCCCAAGATAAAATTCCCAGGAAAGTTGGTGGGACACGATAATCCGCTTAAAAACCCCATCCTAGACAGAATTTTATCAAGACAAATAATATAAATAGCACAATAATTAACACCAACTATACCCGACAATAGCTATTAAATAGACAAGAAAAGAACAAGAACAAACACTAGAATTTAACGAGGTTCGGCAATTGCCTACGTCCTCGGACACTACCAAAATAATATTTCACTAAAGAGAAATATTACAAAGAGAGAAAGAACAAATTATCAATGGTAGAAAGAACAATTACCAATGGTAGAAAGGGAAGTTGGTAACTTTGATATTATCCTTGGGATGACAAAACTAAAGAAGGGGAGGAGCCCTATATAGGGAGAGAGCTCCCCCCCACTTCCCTCCCAAACCGATGTGGGATTTTTCAATCCCATACAACAGCAAGGATGGGGGGCGACAACAAATTCTAGCGTGGGTAGGCAACCACCTGATTTAACAAGGCTGTAGAAACTCCAGCTCTCTTTGGCAGCAACAGCGCCTTTTTTTGATGGGCAATAAGGGGACTTCTACTCAACAAAGTAGGGCTCCCTCAAGGTTTTTGAAGGTTGTAATAGAAGCGGGGATCTTCTAAACTACGAACAATGGCAATGCAATCTTTCATTCAGTAACGATATTTTCTTCCCATGGGGACAGGAGAAATAAGGCCACGTACATTCTCTCTCTCTTTTTGCAATAATAAACATAATTTTTTTTAAATTTTTCCTCCCCGCCTTAACAATTAAACTTAATTTTTTATAAATATTAAGAATCTTTTTCTAATGGTTTGCAAATTTCTTCCGATAGATGTAGAATACTAAAGATATTTTCCTCCAACTTTTTTTTACTGATAATCTCTCAGCTATTTAATAGAATAACACAAATATTGTCATTACTATTTGAAATTATGCATTTAGGAATAAAAAAATTTGTAAAGAATATACAGAAACAATTATAAAAAATAATTATCTAAAAAATATCACTAAAAAATAAATAACGAGGTAAATGTAATTGTTCCACAATAAATTATTTTATAAATCTTGATAAATAGTGGTAAAATCTTAACACATTTTTTAAAATATTTTCATTTTTTATAAATTATTAATGAACATAGACAACAATAGACACATCACGTACATATGATATATCTTACAGGTGTAAACGAGCCGAGGTGAGCAGAGATATGTTTAAATTTGGCTTGATATAAAACGAGCCGAACCAAACTTTGATGTAAACAAGTTGAACTTTGATATAAATGAACCGAGCCTAGTTTGTCCAAAATTTATAGAATCTATGCTTGACTCGTTTGCCTCGCTATATTTTTGAGTCGAGCTCGAGTCGAACAAATATTTGTGCTTAGTTTGTACTCAACTTATATAAGATCAAAATTTTCTTTCCACTACTTATAGGTTCAATGTGACCTTAATAATATTTACGAGCCGAGTCGAGCCAAACATTTTTTCAAATTTAAACATATCGAGTTCAAATTTTGAGCTAAATTGAGCCGAATACTTCTTAGTTCAAGCTCTGTTTGTAATTTAACGAACTTATTTATTTCAAATTAAATATTTTTTTTAATATAAAATTAACGAGTACGAATCAAATTGAACCGAACTGAACGCAAAAAATTTACAAGTAAATTTAACTTGTTTACACCCCTTATGTATCTACCGCTATGTGTATTTATCGCAAATATATGCCCACACCCATGCCTTTTAACGAAGGTAGACATGGCGGACAAACGGACGGACATTTTGTGCCCGTACCGCCCACACTCGCACCGTTTCCCATCTGCCTTCTTCCCCCCGCTTCGTCCTTCGCTCCCCACGCTCCTCCTCCTCCTCCTTCTCCTACTAGGGCTTGCCGTCGCCGGAATATGTCGCCGTCGATTCTGACGAGCGGCGCCATAGGCATGATCTGCGCCGGCGAGGCCGACCTCAAGCCCCTCCTGCAGGTGGTGGACATCCGGCTTGTCAACACGGCCCAGAACACCAACGAGCGGTACCGCATGGTCCTCTCCGACAGCATCCACCTCCTGCAGTCCATGCTCGCCACCCAGTTGAACCATGTTGTCAAGTCCGGCTGGCTGCAGAAGGGCTCCATCGTCCGACTCACCGAGTTCATCTGCAATGTCATCCAGAACCGCAAGTTCGCATCTTTTTTTTCACTTTTCTTCTCTTCTTCGGACGTTGTTGCTTTCTCAGCTTACTCGGTAGTAGTTAATGACTCATTTCCCTGCTTTTGATTTGGAAAGAAAAAAAAAAAAGCGTGACTTTTTATGTTTACTTTATGGTGCTAGTACTACAGATTATTATTATTTTTAATACCTATTTTGGTGATTGATACTGCTTTGACATACAAATATAAGCTAATGAACGTTTCCTAGCGTTGAAGAAATAGATAATCCCTGTGATTTTGTGGTAGTTATTGAACATTTAGAATTAGTCTTTCTATTGCTTGTAGTGAAAATAACTGTCTCGATTCCCTGGGATTGTGAAAAACCTTTCTAAGAAGCATCATTAGCCCAAAAGTATGGCCTCGATCTGTTCTATGATTGATGATTTTCACCTACAGCACAAGCGGTTATAATTCATGTTTGATTATTTAAAATAAAATCTGAGTTTTGAAGCATGTATACGAAAAGCATGTTAACTAATTGAATTATTTGGGGAGAATAGTTCATGCCAACTCTTGTTTCTAAATGTTACTAAAAATATTTCATTTTCCTATGCAAGCCTTTTTTGAGAGAACGATCAACCATATAGCAAGCTTTCTTGATGTCATTGTAAAATGCTTTGTGAAAGATGTTGCAACTCTGATTTGAAGAAGTAATTGAATTTCAGAGGTTTGCAATATAGCTTTGTTTCTGGTTTTGTGCATAGCGATTTGATAATTATCTTTTATATCAATTGAATGTGCCATCAAAGTAGTGATTTCTTCATATGAGAGGATCCCAATGCTTAGTTTTTACATCTTCGAATTTTCTGCCATGCTTAGTCAATCACATGTAGGTAGAAAGTTCATTTATATGGAAGATTCGGTGCTTACTTGTCATCAGGTGTTGTTTTCCTCTCTTTTTGCCTGTTGTTTATTCCTGTAATTTTTTGCTCCTCTTTTTTAGTGAATTTACCAGGTTTATATTTTTGTGTAGAATCATCATTATCATCAACTTAGAGGTAGTTGTTAAGAAAGCTGACCCTATTGGAGATCCTAAGCTATATGCAGAAGGAAATACTATGAGGTCATCTGTAGCGCCGGCAAAAGTAGCTATGCCCGAGCGAGCTGTATCCATGGATCAACCAGACCCTTTCATGGGATGTTCTTCGTCCGGACAAAATATTTCTAGTGGATCCATGCCACAGTCTATCATGCAACATGGAGGAATTGCACAGTCATACATTGGATCTTCTGGTGGGTCTGGTTTTGGTCGAAATGTTAGTGATGGAATTTCCCCATATCCCAAAGCAGAAGATGATGCTACATCCACATGTGGTTATGCCAATCAACAAAATTTTGGCAATAATAATGCTAATTCCATGTCCACAGGTGCATCACGGTCTTTGTCAAATTCATATGGGCAATCTGCTCCATCATCATACAATTCAACTCCTTCCATGTTCACAAACAGAGGGCCCATAGCCAAAAATGAATCTCCAGCGAGGTTAATTCCTATTGCTGCATTAAATCCTTATCAGGGCCGATGGACAATTAAGGCTCGGGTTACAGTAAAGAGTGAAGTTAGGCGATTCAGCAGTTCAAAAGCAGAGGGAAAAGTATTCTCTTTTGATCTCCTTGATTCTAATGGTGGAGAAATTCGTGCAACATGCTTCAATGCAGTTTGTGACAAATTTTATAGCCAGGTTGAATCAGGGAAAGTATATTTGATATCTAAAGGAGCCCTTAAACCAGCTAAAAAGGACTGGAATCATCTTAATAATGACTGGGAGATACATCTGGAGTTAAATTCAACCATTCAACTTTGTCCTGAAGAGGACAGCTCAATACCCAGACTACAGTTCAATTTCAGACCGATAGTTGATGTTGAATCCATGGAGAATGGCGCTATGTTAGATGTTGTTGCTGTACTGTTTTCAATAAGTCCATCTATTACAGTACTAAAAAAAGATGGAACTGAAATCTCACGGAGAAGTCTTCAGTTGAAAGATATGTCTGGAAGAAGTGTGGAGCTGGTGCTTTGGGGTAATTTGTGCAATGCTGAAGGCCAGCAACTACAGGATATTTGTGATGCAGGAAACTCTCCTGTTCTGGCAGTAAAGACTGCTAGAATTAACGTGTATCAGGGCAAGAGGAACCTTGGCACTGTAAGTTCGAGTCAGATATTTATAAATCCAGAATGCCCTGAAGCTCACAATTTACTTGAATGGTACAATACAGAGGGCAAGATTGTTTCATTAGTACCCATTTCCGGGGATTATGGAAGGAGTGAAACACGGAAAACCGTGTCACAAATTAAGGACGAGGGCCTTGGTAGATCAGAGAAGGCTGACTGGATAACTGTGAATGCAACAATTTTATTCATAAAAGCTGAATCTGTCGTGTATCCTGCATGCCCATTGATGTCTGGAGATCGGAGATGCAACAAGAAAGTAATCAACAATGGGGATGGTATGTGGCATTGTGAGAAGTGTGATCAGTCATTTCCTCAGTGCGATTATCGTTATCTTATCAACTTTCAGATAGGAGATCACACAGGCGTTACTTGGGTGACGGCATTTCAGGAAGCTGGCGAGGAGATTTTTGGTATTTCTGCAAAGGAAGTGTATACTTTGAAATGTGAAGAGTTTGATGATGCTAGTTTTAGTGCACTCGTCAGAGGAATTCTTTTTACTCGCTTTCTTTTTAGGTTGAAAGTCATGGAGGAGACTTATGGTGATGAACAACGTGTAAAATCAATTGTATATAAGGCAGAGAAAATAAGCATTCCTCAGGAGAGCAAATACTTGCTGAGTTTGATTGATGGTCTTTCAGTGGAAGAGTATCATGCTGCTCGTGTTCCTCCTGCGATTATGGCTCGAAACACTGGGATGCCTTCTAATGACTACATGAGTGTTCAACCAAATGTTCAACGCCCAGGAAACGGGTTTGGTGGTGGTAGTTTTTCAGACAGATATGGAGCTCCACAAGCTAATCCGATGGAACAACATGGCAATTCTTTGGGCGCAACAGGACCCAATGGAGGTGACAACCTGTGCAGCAACTGCGGCATTGCGGGACATCACTCCAAGAGCTGCCCAAGGCTTGTGAATGGACAAGGACAACAGCCATTGGGTGGTGGGAATCATGTTAATCTGGTCTCATACAATCGCATGGGTGCAGACGGTGATAACGCTTATGGGAAGTGCTATTAATGTAACCAAAGCGGGCACTGGGCAAGAGATTACCCTTCCCCCACAAATGCCAATGCCAGGTATGGGGCATGTCCGAGGGGGTGAGAGTTGTACAGAAATAAACCCCCCCTTCGTATGTTACTTTATGTGTGTTATATTAGTTGTTTAATCCTTCATTGGAGCATTGTCGTATCATGTTTTTTTTCTGGGTTTGATGTTGTACATATTTTAATGAATATATGCATTTAGATTGGTAGTACAAAGACCTTTTTTTCCTTGAAATTTATAGTTGGTACACTAAGTCGAAGCTCTTGTATCTCCACCTTTTGAACTTTAGTTAATGATCGCTCTATTAATAGTGACTTTGTCCATATAGTTTGGTGACCTTTGCTCTCTCCTTTTTGCTTTTGCAATTTTATCTATCGAATGGGAACTTTAGAACTCACAAATATAGACATAATATATATAGAAAATTGTGGAATACTTAGCGTACACATTTCTTTGAATTCAGCTCGTTCAAAGCTTCCCCATAAAGGTGGACAAACTTTTCCCTTCAATTATTTTACATATAGTATAGAAATTTCAATGTTTTCAATTTTTCATGGTTTCAAATTATTGCCCGTGGTCAAACGCCAAGAACAATCCTTGTTAAATCAATACCAAATCAGTCAACACACAGCAATTGTAGTCCAAGATAATGGTTGATAACTTAGTAAAAAAGTTATTATTTAGTATATTTTATATTGAATTTTGTCATATTTTGAGTAATTATTATGTTAATTTTATTAGTTTAAGACTTTATTATTTATAATTAATAAAGAAGAAATCATTGTAGTTTTGGTGTAAAAAAGTGCTAATTACTCTTATTTTATCATAGTATAAGAGTTAGAAGACGATCCGAAATAAATTTAGGACAAAATCAAGCGAAAAAGTAAATTTTGAAAGAACTCGTACCGTAGCGACCCGGTAACTATTCAATCAGGGCGGTTACTGTAACAAAAGACGAAGGAATTGGATCAGAAGAAGAATTAGCTTTCTCCAAAAGAGCTTTTCTTTATTCTGATTTATTTTTTTTTGTGATTAATGATGTCTTTCTTATCATATATGAATTTCTTGAGTTTATTTGAATATTTTATGGAGTAAATATTTTTATAGGATTTTCAATTACACTTAGTGCATGAATTAATAAAAGTTATTAATTTTTATTTATGTGATTGTATTTTTTGATTATCTATTCTATTCTATTCGTTAATGTTATCATTAGATTGATCATATATTGATAGATATAGAGATTTAATCTTGTCTAGAGATAGAAAGATTAAAATTGTCATTGAATAAAATAGCATTTGTTCATCTATTTTGGGTGATTTACATATGAGGTAGAGATATACTTATATGTCTTGGGTAACTGTTAAGGGCAGAACTTAATGTATCATTTTGTATACGCAATTTCTAAGAGATGTCATAAATAATTAATTCCAGTGGTTAATGGTTCAAATGTGCAATTCATTGATAAAAATTATAACATTAATCATATAAAATACTAAGTGAAATTGAAAATCTTAGGTTTGTCGTCTTGAAATCAATTTATCATTTAAATATTACAATTTTAGATTAATTTAGTTGTAATTCATAATTAAATCATTATTTGAACTTAATTTCATTTAAGTATAATTAATTAAATTGGTTTTGGTAATTAAGAATTTCTACTACTAATGTAACACCCCGACTTGACTCACCTGTGAACTGACCAAAAAATATTACCAGCGACCGAACTGTCCGCTAATCTACTATATTCGGTTAAGCCGGCCCGAATCTACTCTCGGCGTCTTAAGATGAAGATATAATTCGCTACATGTATGGGTAAATGTACAAAATTCTAACAGGACACTACATGGATGACATGCAACAAATTTACACACCAACATAGTTGCAATAAAATAAAAAAGAAATTATAAATAAAAACGGATAGAACCTCCCCTAAAAGTGCAATTAGGGGCCACCCTGTCAAAATAATATATATAAACATGTATCAATATCAATAATTTCATTTATAAAATATAATCTACTCTGTACTCATTCTCAAGTTTGGGTCTCAGTTCACCTGTGCATTCTTTCCACAATTTATGTCATATCATTAAGTCATAACATTCAATCGTCAGCATATCATCATCTCTTAGCATTTTCTCGCACCAATTTCAATGTAAATAAATCATACACAAAATATTAATTATTCAATCTTCAAAATATGTGTGTGTGTGCAAGAGACCTCACTGCTCCTCCGTCCAAGTTAGCACATCCGATCAAGCTCATCACCCATATATATTATAAAAAGCCGTAAGTAACGAGTGTTACCGGTCCAGAAAATAACTAATATCAAAATGGCACAGGAGAGCTAACCCTCCTCTTGAATGAAAACCATAATATACTTCCTCAAGAACTCTCACAAGGGCATAAATGGGAGACGTCACCCTCGAGCGACGACGTCCCCTTTCCATTTCATTTTCTTTCCTTGGCCATCTCATCTATTGTGTCTTGCATCAAATCTCATTCTCGTTCATCTTAGCCCTCTACGTCATCCATATTACTCCTGGCCTTGAGCCGAAGGCCGAGTACTCTCAGACAGTCACCTTTAGTACCCTTTGAACCACAAGTCCGGACATGCGCGGTATTAAATAGTACCCGTAAACCTCTACGTTCTCCGGGTGTGAGGAACTAAAACGCGGAGTTATCAGAATCCCTCGGGATGAAGTGGGTCCTCCTCAACATCAACCCGTAGACGAGCACATGCCCTATCTGAAGACATGGCTACCTCCCTCTTACTATCTCTCACTAAAAACACGAAAACTATACATATATATAGGCATGGATAGGGAATTAAATATAATAGGCCTGAAGGCAACTTGTAGTGGATCTTATTTTTGAAACCATACTCAAGGGATCTCATCCTCGAGGGTTATTAATCCGGAAATGCGATCGGCTAAATGGCCCGAGTTAAATGGGACCTAATAAAATGTACTTAATTCGTCCTGCAAGTAGAAAACCAAACATATGATGGAACAGAGCGTAAAATAGAGGCGAGTCCTAACGGTCCTGGTAGAAGCTCCAAGCATGTCCACGCGCCTAGGCGGTGAGCTCCTACTTCGTACCTATACATCAAATCTAAAAGCTAACACCTGCTATCTGAATGATGGATAACTCGACATGATCATTACACATAACACAATCAAACATCTATAACAGTCAAATAATCATAATATAAAAATAATTCTAACTATCTTATTCGTACCAAATTTTATTATGTATTTCTAATTTACATTGCAATCAAGTGACTTGTTCAACTCAATTTACCTCATTATATCACTTAACATTCATTTACAATTCAACAACCATGTCACTTATCATTTCATCAGTAATTAGGCCTTAATCACATCAATTAATAAATTCTAACATGTTGTGCTAACACTCACTAACTTTAAATAATCAAATTAGAGGTAATTATACTTCGCATCGTCGACAATCGGTGACGACTAGGGTTTCGTCGCGCTTCTCGGACCTCGAATTCGGCGCTCAACGGCATCTGAAGCTTGATCAGGTTCGACTGGATGTGCTCCGTTGAAGATCCAGCAAATCCGGTTTTCTGAAGAGCTCCCGCAGTTTTTCTGCGAGTTCAGTGGTTTTCCGGCCACTGCCGGCGGTTATTCGGCGACTATTGCGGCATGGCAATCGGGGGTAAGGGTCAGTACCGTCTCGATGAGCCCGACCTAATGGTAATGACATCACAGTTGATCGTGACGGCGATGGTCGTTGGCGGCATCACCTAATTTGGCTGGCGCGGTGGGTAGCTCCAATCGGGCCCACGGCCAGCCTCGACGTCGGCGCTGAGTAGGGGGGAAACGTCGAGGATGTCGAAAAGGTGGTCGTTGGCGTCACTGTGGCGGCAACGCGGCCCAAACGGTGGCGAATCAGCTCCGAGAACAGTGGCAGCGTTGAGGCCGATTCTGGCGTCGCGGCGACCCAATTGTGGCCGGAGATGGTCTGGAACGGGCGGCGACAACACGGTTGAGCTAGGTAGCGTCGCTCGACGGCAAGGCGGCGTCGGTGATGGCGGTGGCGACAAGCGAACGGCGGCGGCGAGGGTTTGGGTGAAGAAAAGTGTTAGGGAAGGAGGTGATATACCTCAATGGCAATTTTGTAAATAAGTATTGACTTGATTCTTACTCGAGTTAAAATAATAACTAGCTCGTAATAATTCATAGAAAAATCTAGAAAAATCGGAAAAATCCCGTAAAATAAAACAAACACTACAACATCTAGATGACATGCTCTATAACTAATAACCCACCTAAACTATCCCATAATGTATCCTAATATAGTAAACGACTTAAAACTATTTCTACGGTCACAAAGTGAAGAAATCTAAAATCAACCGTATACTCTCATATATTCTGATAACTCATTCTCTGCTCATTCATGACGTTATCATCACATACTCGAGTACACATGACTCTCATGGCTCATACACGCGATCGGCGTTCGCTCCGTATACGTGTTCTGAAATATACTCAACTCGAACCGACGGCTAAACCGATCGACTAACGACTATAAAACCGTGACTCGAATCACGGGTTTTACAACTAATTCATCGTGGGAGGATACTTTCTTATCACTTTTATTATTTGATTCGACACGTACACTTACGTTATAATTATCACATCAATGGCTGCCGAAGAATAACATTTTTACCACAATACCCCGTGTTAATATAAAACCTCATTATCGAATTAGATTTTTACCTACCTATAATTTGCCCGATTTAAAATAGTTTTAAATCGGTTCAAGTGAGTTCGAGTCATATCAGTTTTTAGACTATAAATATAAGTTTAGATGACCATATAAATATGTTCTGAAAACTAAGTATACCTGATATAGAGATGATATATTAAGTTATTTTAGAGCATAAATTATCAGTGTATATATGATATATATGAATTTTTTTTTATATGTGTTAGCCAGGGTTTTAATTATGCTCCAAATATGCTAAAATTAATGACTTCTTCAAACACGTGAGGTGAAATAAAATCTATCTCACTTTACCATGCTCTAGAGTTCTTTGAACACAATTAACATGGAGGCATTTAAAAATTTCTCGAGTTGCCTGACCTTGATATTTTGATCGAATCAGCTTCAACTTTTGGTTTTTGAAAAAATAGAAATTATATATTGCGTATGTTCAACATGATTAAAAATAATATAAAAGTTAATTAAATAAAATAATAAATGTGGTAAGTTTAAGTCCGGGTAATTCCATTTCTAATTAAGTATTAGTCAAATTGATTCGCTCAAAGAAAAAAAAAGTGATCCAAATGCGACAATTTCCCGACCTTGAACTTTTATTGTTTTATTTATTTTATTTTTAATAAAATGAATCAAACCATGGGTTTCTATTTCTCCCATCACA
The DNA here is from genome assembly GCA_032619315.1 of Piper longum. Lineage (NCBI taxonomy): Eukaryota > Viridiplantae > Streptophyta > Magnoliopsida > Piperales > Piperaceae > Piper > Piper longum. Next base: position 11,123 of record JAVDBV010059864.1, read on the forward strand.
TTTTACATGCTTATTATGCCTATTTTTTAAGTGGTCCAACCCAACACTAACCGAATAGAACCCCACAGGCTCCTAGTATTGGTGGTTGTGGTTGGGATGTCACAAGATCTGCGTTGGAACAAAACAATTCAATGGCAGCAAGAAGTTGCATTCTAAACATAGCAGAGAGGAGTGTGTTTGATGAATGTTGCTGCTTAAACCCACTTCAATTAATTTTCTAGATTCCTAGCTCGGATAATGAGTTTGATATCGCCTGAATTGAATGGCTGGCTGCCCATTTCACTCTTAATCCCAACAGATTAAAAAAAGAATAAGAATGGCATAGAAAGAGATTTCTCAACGAGTTAATAATCAAATATGAGAAGAAATGGAAGGCTGAAACTGGCTGCGAAGCAGCACTACATCCGTGTATAAACTTGCGAGGTCTAAAGGTACTGTGCTTGTATTCTTTCTCTATTCTGTTCCCACCACAATTTGGCATGCACTTCTCCAAATTTCTCTCGGCTGTCAATGGTAACAACAACAACAACAAGGAGTTAGCTTGCACAACGCAAAAAATTCATGAAGTTCACTACTATTTGTGTGTGTGTGTGTGCGTGTATCTCTAATAACAAATAACAAGAAATGGAATGCATATCGACCCTGTTTCTTTCTGTATCTGTCATTCATTTTTGAACAAGGAGGTTTCCTCTTTTTACAGATAGGGGACCGGGAAGGGTATTTCTTTTTTAATGGGGTCTGCTTTTACAATGTTAAACATCTCTGGAAGGAGGGTCGCCGGCGTGCTTGAGGCCGGAGAGCATTCATGGTCCAAAAGTGCACAAGCCCCTCAGTTGTTGACCTTATGAACAAAGCAATAAAGACTCACTGCTGCTCGTGAATTTGCCGCCTTTACTTTTCCTTGAACCTTCTTGCCATGGCTTAGATTCATAATATGGCAACTCGACGTGACAACTCCTAACCCAATCCAGCTGTTCTTACCAATACTTCTTCCCAGTTCCTTGACAAGTTATATAATTGCAGGTCATATATGTCTATTTACACACACACACCCCTAAAGTAAATCTCACTTCAAGAACATTACTAAGTATCAGCTACCATGACTACCAAAATTTAAGATCATAGTTTCCATTAACCATATCTGATGCAAATTTTTGATTACCATGACTTGATACAAAAAAATTATTCATCTAAATTATAGAAAGTGAAGGTTTCAACAACATTAACACACCTGAATCTAACACGCCGGAGCTCTCTCGATCCATCCGGTAAGGCTCGAATGGTGATGTGCACGCCTGGCTCATCCTCTTCAACCCACTCTGTTTCTTGGTCGCTCACATTGCTAATGGAGATTGAGTTCTCATCTCTAGACGACGTGGTCGTCCTCGACGCATCCACCGACGACGTTTCCACTCTGGCCCCCAAGCTTGACATGCCGGCCATGGAGCTCTGCATCTGCCCATACTCCCCACCACCAATTGGTCTGTTGTAGCTCCTCTGCATTCTCTCCCTAGCTAATGTTGGTGTTGCCGGGCTCTCCCTCGCCGATCCCATCCTCGAATATGCATCTCTCTGGTTCATGCTGACACAATTAGTTAGCTAGCTAGCTACCAGAAATTTCAATGGTTTGACAGGATTACTAGCATGATTGTTACCTCGTCTTCGGATCGAGGTGGAGTGGGAAGAGCTTGCCGGTTAAACCTCTGAACATTATATAGCTCCATGATTCTATCATAGTTCTCTCCCCACCATCTTTGTGCTTGCCATTTATTGAACAACTCTCGGCTGCCATGATTGTTTCAATTTTCAAACTCTCGTTCAATCCCGGATTGGAGCTTGTAAAATGTTGAATAAATCGATACCTGAATCTTATACGTTTGAGGTCATTGCCACCGTGTGGGAGGGAGGCGAAGGTGATGTGCACCCCGGGCTCCACCTGCGCCATCCACTCCTTGGCCTCGTCCTCTTCCACCCCCACGGCGTCGGAGCGGTCCGACGTCGAATCCAGACCCCTCGGCGTCCGGTCGCCGCTTCCGGAGACTGGCCGGAATCTGGAATCCGACGACATTGCCGCCGAGGGGTGGTCCCGGCTGTAGGCAGGGAAGTCCCATGCAGGGGTGGAGCTACAGCTCCCCGACTGCAGATACCGATTCGGCACGTCGGACGACTGGTCGAAATCGACATAGGCTGTCGGTCTCTGGCCTCTCCGGTATCCTCCGCCACCACCACCGGCGCTACTGCTGCTGCTAGGACCTGTGCATGGCTTGCATTGCCGGTATGCCCCGGAAAACTTGAGTGCCATGTCCTTAATCTGCATTAAGGATTAGATTATTTATTATAAGTAAAATGTTCATATGATATATAACAACCATAATTATATAATCGTCCTCTGTATCATTGATTGATTGCTTTAGCATTTTACATTATGCGAAAGTTGTTTGTATAAGAGAAGCCTACGTGCATGATCGGAATTGAAGAATGGGGGGAAGCCATGTGAAGACAAGGGGAACCCGGTGTAGCACAAAGTGACAAAAGAAGAGAAGGGGAGAAGGGGCATGGATGTGACCCATGTATGCGTCCTCAGACAACAACTGATAAAAAACGTCGGCAAGGTTTTGGGGTGGTGGTTCGGCCATCCAGTCTCACTCATCTCAACTTGGATCTCAGGGAGAGGTAAAATGTCAGATTCGTTGCCGGTGGCAGAGATAGCAGTAGCGTGCTCCTTCTCTTAGCAGACTCGCCCATTTACGTTCAAATCCTTTTCACCTCCATCCTATCCAGTCCACCCTGTTACTCCTAATGCCAATAATTCATTCTCATTAGCAGATCTATCGCTGTTTAGCCTGTCAATAGACGCAATACCTGTTCGGAATCTCTACTCATTGCATTTTAGAGTCTTTAGACTAACAGCTGCAGTATGGCAAGCAATGGTCCCAGTAGTCCAGAAAAAGGTGGCTGGTAAATATTGTGGATGAACAGAGTTTTGGGTACATTTTAGACATGAAAGTGTTCATTTATATGTGTGACTATTGGAGGTTGGAACAACCACTGTGCACAATTTTGCTCCGCATTCAATGTTGATTACCCATTTCATTAACATGTAGTCAGAGACTCAGAATGCAAAAGCACGTGAAATTAAGAATGTGAAGAGCGGAATAACTGTGGTCGTATGTAGTATGCAGGAGAGGAGGTGAGGGAGGGGATTGAACCTGAGCGGTCAGGCTTTTGGCAGCGTCCTTGTTGCTTGGTGTTCCTCGCGGACCTTTGTCCCCTTCGTCTTCCAGCTGCTTCGAGCATGCTATGCAAGTCAACATCTTCTCTGAATATTCCATCACACACAATCCTTAGTTAGAGGATCCAAAAAGATGATAACATGGTAGTATTAGTAATAGCATACATATCTAAAACATTAGGCATTAGTAAGCATGCTTTACTTGGCCAAGAAATGCATATGAGGGGGAGGAACCAATGTAAGCTCTGTGATGTCTAGATTCTGGGTAGGAATGTATCAATCGAAAAACTGTTTTCTTATATATGTGGAAGATTCTGATAGATCCAACAGTACATGGAAGGTGAGCTAGTTGTGTCTCGGCCTTGAAGGGAATAAACACATGATCAGAGATGGATTAATGGAGACCGAGGAGGGACATGTCACATATGGACCATGGTCCATCCTTGTGATCAGATGTATGAGTAAAAAAATAAGCTAAGTAACCATTTTCCCATAGTTTATTTTTTTCTAGGAGAGCTTTCTCTTTTGGAGATATGACAACACGGGCCGCCGAACATTTCAAAGCCGGGGTACAAGAAATAATCTCTTACCAATTCTTTTTTTCTATCTTTTGACCGGGAAAAAGGACTGTCACCCCTTCAATGACAAAACAATCTTGAATTTCTCCACTCTTTCAAGTTGGTAGGAATGAATAAAAATTGGATGTCTGTTTCTGCTTCCCAGTGCATCCACTAAGCTTTGCCAAACACCTGAAAAAATGCAGAGACTGAACAAAAAAAAAAAAACAAACACTTGGCAACAGAACAAAACAGGAGAAGTAGCACTAGCTAGTCACTCTGTTCATTCTTGCAAAGTATCACGTTGGAAGAGATATGAGATTAGATTTGACTGTTTGTAAAGGAAGGTTTGATGAAATGGGGAGCAAAACAAACCTCTTGGCAAGAACAAGGGAGGACTTCAAAATGGACTGCTCTGTTTGGTAGTTAACACCTCTAAGAAAAAGAACTGCTCTGTTTCAGGAACGCTAAACAACACAAGCAAAAAGCCAACTCGGTTAAGAAACAAAAGAGAGGGAGCTTCACTTCCCCAGCTCAATATGGAAAATGAAGAAACATAGCCGACAACACAGTACAGTGCCAATGCCAAACAAGATCAAATAGTAGTAGACACCTTCCAAATGAAGAAACATAGCAGACAACACCACTACAAGTCTACGCCAACAGAAACACCAACGAGACCAAGAGCACGAATGAATGAATGAATGAGAAAGCAGAGAAGGAGCTATCAAGGGGAGAAGGGGAACAGATTCTTTTGAAGCTGGTCGAGGATGGGAAGGGATCAAACGTATAGGAGATTTGGAAGAGGGGGAGGAAAAGTAAACTCTTTAATTTTGGGCTGGGGCATTTATAGGTGGTAAGACTGAGCTGCAGGCGTAAACGGAAGAATATTCCGTCGTCTCCAATCCATGCTGGATTTCTGGGTCGAATGTTCCACCGTCTTCTTTTCATATCAAAAGCCTACTCTCACAATTTTTTTAAAAAATATTGTTTCAAATATTCTAATAACAAAGATTCACGTAATTATAAACGATAAAATTTTAAATACCCTTTTTAAAGTCAATCATCTTCTCCATAGTCAAAGTAGCAAGGGAATTTGAACATCCATTGATGAAATAATCATTCACTTAGGTAGCCTTCCCTGGGTAACTTGATTAGAGGGAATGACTTGTATGTATTTGTCTGGTTTCAATTTTCAATGAGGCATGCCTAAAAATCTTTCATAGGATAATGCAGAATGTAAAAGCTCGAGTTCAATAGTTAAGGTGTTGTGGGTCATAAGCCATCAACACTAAGAACCTTTTGCGTTGTTGTCTGTTGGACTGTCTGCTTGATTGGTTAAAGCGAGGGGAGGGATTAGGATTGGAAACATAACCAAATTTTAACTGTATAGCATTTTTAACGTAAAGACAAATTCAAGGCACTCAACGAAAATGTAAATGTGTTAAATTGTTGTTCGAATTATTTAGACCCAAATCCACATTAGCTGAGAGACAACCAATTGAAGCAGGTATAGACAAGTAATGTTTAGATAAACTATTTAAAGTTCAGACTTGGGAAGACTGGGAAATATTCAACTTGATGGTAGTATTCCTACCATGGATGATAACAACTCCTAGACCTCAATCCCAATGAAAGAATACTTATTTCTTTGCCAAAAGGCATCCACTCGTAACTCGTAATGCGTCAGCGAATTGATGAGCGCACAACACGAAAGAAACACTTGCTTTGTTCTCCTGCAAAATATAGCTTATGCTTCCCTGTGTGTCCATGGAAATAAGGGCGGGACCAGCTTCCATTCCACAGTTTGAAGTGCATGGCCTCGAGTAACATTATTATTCCTCGTTCAAAATGGCATCTATCATGTCTGAAAATTGGGTTTTTTTGGCACCAAGAAATTTGATTTTGTTATCTAGGATATGGGAACAATACATGTCATTCTGCAACTTTGTAACATGCCCCATAGAGGATCACAATCTTGGGCCCTGCCCAAAAATGTTCCAGCTAGTAGCAGTGTAGCACACATAACCAGTCTTCCTATGACATATACAAGCCTTAATGAAATCAATCTCATGATTTGGGTTTCTGGGTATGATAAGATCAAGAACATGGGCAAAAGTAGATTTTGGTTGGATTTTTCTGAACACTTCAATTTGGGTGAAGGGATCGATATGTGTTTGAGAAGCCATGGCGGACAGGGGCTAAGCGAAGGAGTCAGATTTGCTGTGCATGAAAAAGAGGTTAGAGCTAAGACATGTCGGGCCGGCGACTGCCATGCTTCCGGCCTAGTACGGTAGCCCTTGGGGGAGAGACATAACTCCCACAATGACCCTCTCACTTTTCTTTGTCGATGGTATTTTATCATCAGATTCAAAGACACATCAATAATATTGTATCTGGCCCAGAAGAGCTTTAACTTTAATGGGTTAGAAGGTGCGGTTTTTGTGTTTTGAGTTGTTTCATGGGAAGCTTTATTCTTGGCATCTCAAAGAAAGCTTGGAATGGCAGGAGATAGATAAAGGTGGGCGCTTGCTTGATAACAGTTTGATGTAATTTCCAAGCTGATCAATGATACTAGTTCTTCATACCCAAGAAAGGGATAGTTCAAGGGGTTTAATTTGTTGATACTGTCTTTATGTTAATTGCTCCCCTCTTTCCTTGCCAAATAGACCCTTGCTTTTGATTTTTTGGAAAAACCACGATTCTAAGTACTGCTTTAAGCTATGCTTGTAACTTAGAACTCTCAACAGAGGTGCCAGTCCGATCTCCTTCTAACATTCAGTAGCATTTTTTCTTCCCTCAAGATCGAAGAAAAGCACCATCCCTCAAGATAAAGCATCATTTCAGTTTTTGATGAGGTTCGAACATTGGTGATGCTATTTCCACCGTACTGACCTCGAGAAGAGCAGTCACTAGTATGAACAAACACCATCCAAAGTAATGTTATATGTATGGCAACAAAAAGAAGATGCGTGTGTGAAGCTCTGAACACTGTCATTGGGCACTAGGATTGGACTTGAGATTTGGCAACTCCCCACAAGCTATTTGTCTCTCATGTATATTTTTATTTTATCAGCAAATGAAGCGTATATATTTTAAAATTAATAGGGAGAAAAATAAATATTTCAACCAACTACCTTAACCTAAATTTAAAACAAACATAAACACAAATTGAACCTTTATTTTACAGAAACCACACCAGTTGAGCTAATTCCTCTGAGAAAAGCAACAGTTAATTATAACTACAAAGTTAAAAAACTTGCACATTTTCAATAGAAATTTTTTGTTCCCGACAATTTTTCGGTGCAACTCTATTCCATATATCTTGTATCAAATATCACGGACAACGGGCTGATTTTATAAATGACTCCCCAAGTAAAGCAATAAAAAGTATTTAAACATATTTTTTTAGTTTAGTTACGCCAATATTTTAAAATAATATACATCATATATTTTTTCAATTTTAAGTATTAAAAAATCAATATATACTGATTTTATATAATTTATCATTTACATAATCAAAAAAATGGTTTACACGACCCGAGTCTAGTCAACTTCACTCAATAAGCATATGCCTAATTGAGTCCCGAATTTTCAAACTATCACATGTCTTGACAATTACTAATTACCGTTAACCAATCAAATAATGAATGCATGAATGAGAGTCCGGGGTGGTCTACTCTACAGAAGCATTTCATTAAAGCTCAATGCTTTCACTAACTCCACATCTCAACCAAGCCATGCAATTCTGCCTGCACGAAGGTATACAATGGCATAAGGGAGACCAAGAAAAGCCCACCTCAATAAATCAGCGAGTCTTCTACTTGTAAAAGGGGATACAATTGTCGAAGACTTGGCCCTTTCCCATTGAGTGCAAATGGTGCTCTTGTGCAAGGCGTTTGCCACGGTGGGAGGTGAAGTCCCTCTCCTCTGATGCCGACGCAATACGAACAGTTGATGTCATGGAGTTGCAGGAGCCCAATACTCCAAACATCAACATTATTGGGTGACCCTCCCTGTCTTGTTAGTGGGTTACAAATTGGTAGATTGAAATATTCTTCTTTGATCAATTTGCATTTCAGATTTGAGCGTCAATTGAACTTTAGAATAATAGTAACCAATCTAAAAAAACATGGAAAGTAGATTCAAGGGTATATAGACTACTATATTGCAAATATTACATTCGTTTCATCTGAATTAAGTTATAACACTTACGCTGAGTGATCCCATACTTTTTTCTTCTCGTCACTTTTGGTTTAATCATTTGCTACATGATGTGATCGTTTAGAAGTTGATTAAAGTCGATAAAATTTTATTTTAGCTCGTATCTAGTGTGATCAACTTCAAGGACTGTATGCACTTACAAGTACCCAGAACTCAAGGTTGAGAACCACTCTGGTATATATTACTCCGAATGGGTTTCACCGTCAGCAAGGCAATGGCCAAATCAGGATCTTCGGTTCTCCACAAGCAATAGAATTTTTACGCTTTGTGTTGTCATTTCAAGGCACATATCAAAGCTTCTACTAGCAAAAGGTGAACAACGGCCAGATAAATTTCTTTTCGATGGAACAGAAAGTAGCCTACATATGCAATTCTTTCTTTAGGCCGGTCATCACCAGTGGGATTCTTTGACATGCCAAGACCAGTGAACATTGGACCGCACAAATTCTACCTATTGCCTTCACAAGCAATTCAAACCTTTTCAGACGTAGGTGACTTGTTCGGCCACCTACCAATCTACAGTTCAAGCAACCACATTCAGGATATGCACAGCTGCTTCACAAAAGAGTAGCAGATACAAGGCTCATCAACAGAGACAAGCTCAGACGGGTTTTTAAAAGTTTCAACTGCATCAATGCATCGACTTAAAGAAGTGCTGTTGCAGATGACAGACAGTCACAGACCCACAGAGCTGGAAGCTTGAAGGAATACAAAACGAGGATCATCCCTCGATCTCATCCCAACCAATAACGGTTAAATCGATGTTAAGCAAAGGGCATGTCGAAGCATCTTTTCTCCAGAGTAAACAGTGAATCCCATTTAATGTCAGGATCTATATAAAATAAAGTCCAATAGCTGGGATCGATGTTGTAGTGGATATCTTACTTGATATGGTTGAATGCGAAGGTTGCATGACATCCCCTCGTGTCGGATGAGATAAACAAGACAGAAAGCAAAAATGGGCAATGGTCAAAAGAGGGCGAATGCACCCCCACAAGCTGCTCAGAACTTGTTCCTTTTGCACTTGCTTCTGGCTGGCTCCTCTTTTTTCTGGGTTTGGACTACTCAATGGACGCTGCCGGGTGCTGTTATTGATGCCGGAATCTGCACGGGCAACACCTGAAAGCTTCTGTAACCTACTAACACGCCCAATCTGAGGGAGCAGATTTAGTAGGATTTCTCGGGCAAAGATTTGCAAGGTCTTATGCTGAACATATGTCCAAGGCCATAGTGAGCTAGTGATGAGGGGATCTCCCAGTTGGAAGAAAAGGTAACGGGAATTGCCGATGGTGTACGTAATGAGCAAAAGGTGGAGGAAACATCGTTTACTTCGAGGATGTAAGGTGCCTTCTCTTAATAATGTTCAAGTCTTCAAGAAGGGGGAGGTATGAAAGTGTGATCAACAAAGTGGTTAGGTCTTTACAAAAAGCTTAGGAGAAAAACAAGAGAGTGGTTGGGTCTTTACAGAAAGCTTAGGTGACTAATGGCATCTTAGTATGGAGCTCATTGAATAAATATATGAAAATGTTCCTGAAACATAATCGATGTGATAATAGCAGTAGAGACTAACGAGAAGGTAGAAGACAAGCAGACTAGTCATTGAAATTTTAAATATTCATTGACCAAAAGTACTGCTACTGAATGACAAATCAAAAGACAAGCCAATACCTTTTCTTGTCATTGAAGGTTGCTAATCATACTTAAAAACTCCACTGTAATAGTAAATAAGAACAGATATAAAATACGCTCAATCTTGACAGCCATCTTCACTGCTTCAACATGGCATATTATTAAGGCCAAAAGATTGATTATCAAAGTGGTCGAACACCCTCTCCAAGACATTCGGTAGAAATTCAAATTGGGCTTAACGTGGTATGTCACGAAAAAGGCCAATGCCTTCATGTTTGGGTATGCAGCTTTACAAATTGGCAAGGGATTAACAAATAGTGCTAGTTTTCCTTTGCTTAATTAAGATCTCACTAATACTTTTCTTCAGTTGTGCCAATTCCATCAACTGAAATTTCATTCTTATGCTGAATGCGAGTTATATTTTTACAATTCCTACGCGCTAACGCTCGGCAGCAAGCCGCTACCGCCCCAAATAGCGATACGCTAGTACCTAACACCGGTATCTGGCTCGACCCATGATCGGTCATCAGATCGGTA
>JAVDBV010059865.1:0-33745 GCA_032619315.1 Piper longum
GGCGGGAGGTGGACGAAGGGCCCCGCTCAAACTAGGCTTTTTTTAAAATATATATACATATATATATATATATATATATATATATATTATTTAAATTTGAATTTGTTTTTTTTTATTTACATTTTTTTCGAAATTGGGGAGCGAAGTTCCCTCCAAAATTTTATTGATTTTAAGTTATTTATTTTTACCATGCACAATAAAAATCTAATTTTATTTTTTTTATAATTATCAATAAATATTAAAATTATCGATTTCAGCTATAAGAAATGTCATTAACTTTAAATTTAGAAACGTAAATATCCTAATCCAAAAGTTGAAAATTCGAAACAATTAAATTTTTGTGGGGATTGGATGTATTTACGAATTTATGATCGCACAAATAAAATTTTAGAAAAATTTTTATGAAAGAGATTTATTTATTTCTATTCCATAAAAATACTATTTTTCCATAATATATTTTACCTAATTTTTTTCCGATGATCGATTCAATCAAACTCTAATAAAAAAGATATACCATAGTTATATTTCATTTATTTTGTGTTTATTAGTGCCTGAACAGATTGAGGTCAATCTTGTTGCCGAAACTCGGATTTGGTTAAAAAAGTACGTAATAGGGCTAGATTTAGAGTACTATTTTTAGACTTGGACAAAATTTTTATCAGATGTAGTAATGAAGGTAACATAGATAAATATGATTATTGGGAGGTATTTGTGAATGAAAATTCACAAACTAGATTATAAAATAATAAAATAAACGAAAAACAAATAGTCTTACTTGAAACATCTACAGCATAATTAACAGGGACATGCTTGTACATTTTAATTTCATCAATTTTTAAAAATATCAATTTGCGCCTAAGTCCGAGTGAGTGCACGCATAAATAGAATATATTAGTCATAAAATTTTGTATTTTTATTAAAGCATAATAAATACATCCTCTTACCATTGTGAATTATTATATTTTATAAAGGAAAATTGATAGTGCTAAATAAACTGGCCAATATGAATGGCACAATCGAGAAGAGAAATGAGAGTGTAAAAGATCAAAATATCTAACATAAATGTTTGTTATTTATTCATCACTGCAATGGCAACCAAATTAAGAGACAGAATTGGCCGGCAGTAATCACATCCATATAAATCGTGAATAACAGCTTATCTCAATTGGCTGTTTAACAAATCAATTGTGGGATTCTAATTTTTTTCGAGCCAACAAGCCTTTTGAAATACTTTAATCATGAGAATTCTCATAGAACATCAACAAACGTCTTTGCCAACACTTCTTTCACATCCTGAGGAGAAAATATGAACTCCACTGCATTTCTTGCAAGCATTGACAACTCATTTTTGCTCAGCCCTGTATTTTTACAGTTATAGACATTCTATATCAAGAGTTGTGCAAATTTTTTGTACTACGGAAAGATTTTAGCTCACCGAAGGCAGAAGCAACAAGGTGGTATTCGCGCGAGAGGCTCGTGGAGAAGACGCCTGTGTCATCGGTGCAGATGACTAGCGGGTGTTTCGCCTGGTAAAGGTCAACTGTAAAGGTATAAAAACATAAATGTGAATGCCAGTTTTCCCGGAGGATAAAATTAAGAACATTAGAAGTAGTTACATTGCAAGGCGAGATGTTGACTATTTCCCATGGAAACAGTTTCAGAATAAAAACAATATAAGATCGATAGGCAGATTACAAACCAAAATGATGTTTCTCTATCAATGGAACAGTATTGGTCGTGATATTTGATGTTACACAAATTTCTACCTGCAGAAAATTCATAAAGTGATTTGGCTTGAATTGAAAATAGGATCGTTCAGTAGCAATATGCCAAAAATACCGGGATTTTTGAAGTCTTTAAATGACTCCATGCTTCTTCCTCAAAATAAACAGCATGACCAATTCTCTGAGGATGAAATTCCAACATAGACTGAACTTCTTTTGGGTTAGGCACCTACATGTTAACTCATATAAAAATACATTAGTCAAAAGTGTAAGCATACTCACTGTATACTGATCCAACCATTTACTGAAATAGAAGTGTTGCAAGCCTTAATTCAAGTTTGTCAAAAGTGTTACACACCTCTCCACAGTGGAGGGTGATGGGCAGTCCTTGTTCCTTAGCAAAAATAAGAGCTGGCAAGAAAGTTGACCTGCACATAAAATATGTAAATTTCAACAACGGGAATTGCAATGTGTAATTTAAGCATCTTTCACGGGAATACCATTGCCCCACTTTGGGATTGCCGGACAGGTCAATTCCAATTACTCCCATATTTTTCATTTCCACAGCCAGACGAACCTGTTCAAGAAGAGGCGTCGGATAGTTAAGTACGTGGTTGGATCATTGATTAAACATATAATTCTCTTCATAAGCAAAATGTATTACACCTACTGTTTCCATCGCTGCTTCAGTAGTCTCTCTGCGGTCTATGCTTAAAAGAAGACGGACAAAGATCTTTCTTCTTCCATTGCTAAAGGGAAATTGAGGCAGGTTGCTACGGTTGGAATTACTGACAAATGGAGCGAAAGAAACATCAACTGAATCAACTGTCTTCAACCCTTCAATCACTGCTTCCATATAAGAGCGTTTACTCATGCCAATTGATTCATTTTTCTGAAAGAAAGATACTGAAGGTTGATTGACTTTTCCTACAAAAACACGAGGTATATATGCAAGACACATCTGTTCTTGTACCTTTGGAGTAGTACGCAGTTCAAGATAAATTACATTTTCTGCAGCAAAATCTTCAATTACCTGTGATGAAAACAAACATAAACAATGTGGATTTGCTGGTGAAACTATTTGCAAAAAAATTTGCATACTTCTCTGGTAATTCTCGTGACAGTTGCATGGTTGGTGGCAACCATGTGAATCAGATCAAACAGCTTGAAGCACTCAGAGAGAGAACGAGCATCTGCAAAAATAAGGTTTAGTAAGTCATAAGCATAAGAAGAAACCAAAGAAAGTGAAGCAGCCTTATACATGATCTCAAGCAGCAAGTTAGGCCCCTGTAACAAACCAGAAGGGAGGTATATCTGGGGCTCGCAGTGAATTAATCCACCACAATTAACCATTTATTTGTGCATTTTGTGGTCCATTGACACAATTATTCATAAACTTTGTGATCCATTGACACAATTATTCATAAACTTCTAGAGGGATGAGGGATTTCAGATCTCTCTTCCCATCCTCGCTGGATCACCAGTTGCCTTCACATTGATAAAATTGATAAGGACTGTTATGCATAAAAACAATCGGCATTATTATTGGAGCACAAAGTATGCACGTGCAAGCAAATTTTCTTCCGTTTCAAATGCTAAGATTATTTTCTTGATTAAATTCCCTTTTTTTCTAGCTATCAAGCAGAACGTGCTCCAGAACCTGTAGTTATTTCTGTACAGATAGAGGTTGGATATAACAACGATCAAGAAGGATAATAGAAAAGGAAAAAGAACAAGGAAAACAGCTTCCCTCCATACTTTTCTCGATAATATGCACCATGTCAGCGAAATCTATGACACCGTTTTTTCCTAGGACTTCCGCAAGCTCTCTGCAAGAAAAATATTAGTAATAATCAATAGGCTAAACACTTGGACCCCTATATTAATCATTCAAAGTATCAGCAGGCTCGTCTAATCACTAATCTGATAACTAAAGCAAGAAGGCATGGAAATGGTACTCTAAATCACAATATGCTTCATAGATCATCACTCAAAAACAGTGCAGCATAAAGGATGGTGTAAGTTGCAAGTAAACATGTACACATATTTAGATTAGGCATAGAAGCCACAAGCATGCCACCTTCAAAACATATGTCGAAAAATATCTAGAAATAGGTAAAGCTTAATCTAAGTAAAAACTGGACACATCATCACAAAAAAAAGACTAATGCGGAAGATGCTGAAAGTAGGTAGCAGTAATGCACATAGAAACAAACAAGCCGCAAGCATGCCATCTTAAAATTATGTCAAAAAATACCCAGAAAGAGTAGCATGCTCTGAAAAAGGAGGCAATATTAACAATCATTGACGAAATAGCAAGTATAATTCATACTAAATTATACATAACAACGAGGAATTTCCATGACATTAACACGGAACCAACATAACCCAAACCCCAAATTTACCACTAAAAAAACCCAGATGCAGGGCATAAATTAAAACTGAAGAGATTATCATAAGTGAAGATTTAACTCGAGCACTGTTCATAGTAAAGGTGGAGCAAGGAGAAGGGTGCATACAGTAGAGTGGAGTCTCTGATGGAGCCATTGAGATGGGCATGGAGCTCGATCTTGGGGAGGGAGATGCACCATTCCAACTCCACTTTGTCTTCTCCTTCCATTAACTTCTTCTCCTACTCCCACCGGAAAGTCTGACAACGAATCCAAGAGGGAATATGGAGGAGGGGAGGGAGGGCGTGGGATTATATAAACTTTAGGATATGTGGATCCCACATATTTAATGACAAGTGTCCTTGCCGCGTGTCATGTCCATGCTCCATATGAATTCAAGCGAATTTAATTAGATTCCTTTATATAATTTGTATTGAAGCGTTAATTTGTACTAAGACTTTGAGTAATAATAAAATGTCTCAATTTTCATAATTTTACAATTTAAATAAAATAGCTGCAAATTAATTAATCTTTGCATAATTATTTTTGGTAGAAAAGGTAGTTTTAAATGCCAAAAAATATTGTTTTTATGGAATAATAAGCTTCGAGCCAAGGATACAAATCGAAACCCGCTTCAATTGAATTTATGTTGAACCTTAGTAAAATTGGGTTGTATTGATCAAACTATGAATATTTAACCCAGCGTTGGGGAAAAAGTTCATAAATTAATTTTTAAATTTGTTCTATATCAATAATAGATGATATTGGTGACTTGTATATAGACTAATGGGAAAATTTTATTTATTGAATTAATTTTTTGATTAAGAGAAGCATATGTCACCTATTGTAAATACTTTTTAGGGTCCATTAAATCTAACAATGGTATCAAAGTCAAAATGACTTTGGTGCTAGCGTGCACCAATTGTAGAAGGCTCTTTTGTGAGTTCCTCATCGATGAAGGCCAGAGAATGATAATTTTAGGGTCGTCTGATATGTAAAATAGAGATTGCTGAGTTTGTCTTATATCGGTCGTAAATGATATTATTGGCCTATATATAAATTAATAGGAAAGCTAACCATAATACCTGTTGCAAGATCTTAACATTAACATATCTTTCCGTGTAGTTATTCACCTTTTATGCAATGAGTAGCTCAATGTTGGCGCCTCGAGTGCTGTATCAACAAACCAAACCTAACACATTGAGGCTTGATACAATGCGATCATAGTTGCTCCCATGCATCACCTTGACACTACTATCCAAGTTGGTTAATTAACCTACTGTATGGATGTCGCTTATTGCATGGAACATTCTATTTGCGCTCTACTTACTTCTAGCTAAAACTTGTATTACTGCTTCCTTTATGTTTGGAAATCAAAGTCGTAAATGTATAATCATAGTATGAAGTTAGCATTGATTTCGATCCACCGGGAAGCCATTGAAGGGACACAAGTTAATTTGTTTTGTCTGTATCCAACATAATCAACACAAGCGTCCAATTCCAACAGTAATAGAAAAGCACACCAAACCAAGTGCAATCCACTGATGCATGCAAACCTCGTTCCAAAATTTCTTTTTTATTTTGTTCTCATTATCTCAATAATAATGACGAAAGCTTTGGATACCAAGCATATTGCTTAATGTCTCATCCCCAGATTGAGTAGTACTCTTGATTACATGCATATAATGTGCCCCAGAGATTGATATACGTATAGATATATACAGTACTCTTGATTATATGTTTGTATTTAGAAGCATATCATGACTAGACGAATATTTGTCATGGTTTGCAAATATTTCTTACCAACAAGGGAGAATTGAAGTAGCATGCATCCCGAGCAGTGATGTTTGATCAGAGAATCAACTATGGCAAGTTAAGGGAGGATTTGGGGAGATCTGCATATTGCAATGGCCTGAGACAAAGAAGAAACAAATTAATACGACAGTATCACATGTATCCATCAGTGGATCAAACACATTGCTCAGAAGATCCTGCAAATCTTGCTCCATTGACAGACCTTTTACTTTATAGCAAATGCATGATAGTCACCATGGTTTATAAAAGCTGGAGGAAATCGAGATTACTTGCACGAATAAAGAAGTTTAAACATAAGCTTCAATGAATTTTGCAATTACATATACGCCAGAAAATCTTTTGGTGGGTCGTCTTCTTGATTTGTCAATATCAATGTTTGAAGTTATATTGTGTAAAACATTTGTGTGCAGACCTAATGATGAAATACATGGTTAGTATGTATATACATCAAAGAGAATGTGTAAGGCCATAATAATCAATTATTAGCTCTCCCTGCAGTCACAAAATCTTAACACAGTAAGACAAAGGCCTCTCAACTCTTGTCATACGCGCAATCTGATCACGAAAGGATACCAAAGTACAGCGTGCCACTGATCCCTGATATAGGAGACACGGAGGTTGCAACTTGCCAGTCTGTCTTCCATGAGTTGGTGTGAATAATAGATTGCCTGCATATTCAACCTGGTCGTATCTTTTAGTTCGTCTCTTCCAACATAACATGACAAGATCAAGCAAGGGGATCTGCATAAAATTCCACCAAGCTGGATACGGGCAAATCCTTCAATGATTTTTCTTTGAGTTCAAGGAAATTTCACAGTTACCACTGTAAACAAATGTTTGATCCTACTGTTCGTAAACTTGAGCTTTTGTTTTTGACTTGCTGCTGCATGCCATTGGGGGGGTGGGGGGGTGGGAGAGACAGAGTGTGTGTGATAAAACTCCCTTGTTAGTATATCAGTTTTGGAGCCCAGAGATAAGTTAGAAAGAACCAGGAGTTGAATAGTTGCATCGACACTTGAGAAGTATGGATCATGATGCTTGCTAATTGGACCAAAATTTGGCAAATAATTAATTATGAGCCAATAAATGTTATTGCTATGGATCAGTTGGACTATATATGTGAGCCAACTCTGTCCTCCATTTAAAATTTAATGAAATAATTTAATTTTGTGGGCTACTAATTAATAAGCATAATAAAAGTATTAGGAGGATCAAATTATATATCTACAAATATATTAGGAGGTTCATATACAATACATAAATGTAAATCACTGTCACATACTATGTAATCATAGAAGTTATTATTTTGGTATAAAAAAATTGTAGTAGGGGAAAATTATAACAGACAACAATTTCTCGTTAATATATTTCACAAACTATATTTGTTTTTTTTTTTTTATAGTGGTGTCCTGATTATATCTGATATGAACTATGAGTGCCCTAAGGAAATTTAAGACGAAGGCCCATAGAGCTTATGAGGCCCAAGCCCACTAAACACTAGATGATGGGCACCATATAACCCTAGCGAAAAAGAGTGGACGGGAGCCGCCGGAACTGGGAGGAAAGAGATCCCGCAGGTACGTCCGATCACCATCTCCTTCCCAAGTGCGATGATTCGATCTCAAGTTTGCTGCTTTCTTCACAATCTTATCGTTGAATCGATAGTTTTGTGCATATTTTGTGTAAATTTCAGGCCTTTGCGTGTCGTCCTGCCCATGAGCTTGAGATTTTAATTCATGTGTCGTGTTTGGTTGTGCTAGGTTTGCGTTAGAGGATAGTCTGCGGCAGAAAAGCGGTTACCCATGGCCCCGCCTGCCAAAGGTATGCCTGGTGTTCTTAGTTTTTTTATATCGTTCTCATAAAATAATGGTGTTTGGTTAGCTTTATTTCTTGTTAACGTGAAGTGCTGTAGATTATTTGCGGTCAACTTTTGGTGAAATTTTCAAGTTCTTGTGATGTATTTAAGTTGCAGGGAGTAGGCGCCATGAATTTTTGTTCTGTAAGATATCATTTTGGTTTTGTTTTACATTCAAATTGCTAAGCTGCAATGCATTTTGTATTGCTTTCTGTTTGTTTAAGAGTGTTTTGCTCATCGAAGACTATGTTTGTTGCAGTATAATAACAAGTAGAGATTGGGTATGTAGGGAGAAGGATAGAAATAGAATCGTGCTTTCGTTTGCTGTTTCTAATAGTCAATAATTTGTGTTTAGGTTTATGCTTAAGTTGTATACTTGTGTGGGTGGATAGATGTCATCCTGTTGCCTTTTGCGCTTTGCAGTTTATTGGTTTATGTGCATTATTGGTGTCTTAGTTGTTGTGCTCATACACGTAGCTTTTGGCAATTTGATTCAACTCCATTATTTTGGTATGCATGCATCATAATTTTCTTAGTCATCATGTTCTCGCCTGCAGCATTTTGCACTTTGATTAAATTTCATTATTGTTTGCGTCATATTTATCTTAGACTTTTGTGGTGTTTGGCAGCTACTACAAAGAAGGCTGATCCAAAGGCACAGGCTGTGAAGGCAGCCAAGGCCGTCAAATCTGGTGCTTCTTCTTTGAAGAAGAAGGTTAAGAAGATCAGAACGTCTGTAACATTTCATCGTCCAAGGACATTGAAGAAAGAGAGGAATCCCAAGTACCCTCGCATCAGTGCTCCTCCAAGGAACAAACTCGACCAGTATCAGATCCTCAAGTATCCTCTTACAACTGAGTCGGCTATGAAAAAGATTGAAGACAACAACACCTTGGTTTTCATTGTTGACCTTCGTGCGGATAAAAAGAAGATTAAGGACGCTGTGAAGAAGATGTACGATATTCAGGCGAAGAAGGTGAACACATTGATCAGGTATTTCTTTTGCCTCTCTCTGAGCATAAGTTACTGGCCCGATTATGTAAATTAATAGATCTTCGACGTAGCCAGTCACCTTTTAGTGACTATGGTGACTTTGGCTGCTGGAAACAAATACTGTAGCTCTTAATTTGCTCCCTTTTTTCATTTGTGAAGTGCTTTCATGTTAAAAGTTTTTGCAGGCTAGCATAGTTACAAAATTAATGGATCAGATTGTGCTTCTGCTCATGCATATGAACTTTTTATGTTAAACTTTCAGGCCTGATGGAACCAAGAAGGCGTACGTGAGGTTGACGCCCGATTATGATGCATTGGATGTGGCAAACAAGATTGGAATCATCTAAACCGAAGTTTTTTGGGTGTAATGTTAGAAGTGAGTCAAGTAATGGAGAATTTTTGAAGGCTTGGAACTAAGTTTATGGTTTTTTTGAATTACAATTATCCGCCAGACTTGGAAGGTCTTCGCGTATTTCAATGTCTATTATTATGCAAAACACTTGTTTTCCTCTAGATTTAGCATGTATGATGGGTATGGCTCCAGTGAAATACAGTTTCAAACTCCTTGATGATCCGGCATAATTATTTTATGAATAAATCAATGCAAGGACGCAAAAAAAACTGCAACATGCTGCTCCGGCATAATTATTTTATGAATAAATCAATGCAAGGACGCAAAAAAAACTGCAACATGCTGCTAAGTTTTGCCTATCGTTAGACCTGGGGCCATTAGAAAGACAATCAGCTCGTAGAAAGTTATCTATATGGATCACTTGGTTAGGATGTTCGAGTCTTTGAATGTCGGCTTGTATTATTTGCTGCCTTACAATATTGGACTATGTTTGTTATGATGGCCTTTTTCAATAGAAATTCTGGATGTTGATAATTTGAATTTGCAGTGTAGTTGAAGATTAAAATGGTTGATTCATTAATGTTATGCGGCTTAACCCTGCCGCTTGGATTGACTCTGCGGTTGCGTCTGCTAGATCAGTGAATTTAAGGTATGAGGTTCTAAGACGAATCTTTAAGATCAGCAATGATACATAGATGACGATAATAATTCGCTGTTGCGCAAAACAGTTTTAATCGCAAAGCTATCATTTACCGTCTGTCACCAGAGCAATTGATTATTATTGGTAGTATTTGGTAAGTATAACGGTTTACACTTGTAGATGTTTGATAGCTGTTTGAACATCCTTATCACCGCGACCACTGCAATTATGGACTACTTTTGTGCCATCAGGCAGAGTAGGGCAAAGCTTTTCCAAGTAGGCCAATGCACGAGAGTTTCCAATGCAGGGATGATGCCTTCCAGTTTAGAGAGCCTCTTGTAGGCTGCAAATAGGATACAGAACAAACGAGATGAAAGCTTATAGTATGCATTCGTTCCAAGAGAAAAAATGGAAATTAAAACTTTCGCACACAGAATTGGCTTTAAAATAAACTTGACCCTGTTCAATTTCTCCTCATCCACTTCTTCAATACCCTATTCTAATCCAATGAACAATCTTGACATTTTCACAAATTTTTTCGAATACCATAATGCACTAATAATTCGCGTATTGTGAATTTACCAGCGGCATACATGCAACACGAATGAACACAGAAAAAAATAACTAGTTACGTGTAAGAACTAGTCTTGAGATTCTCATTCTCTTCCAAAGCCTCTTGATCCGTGACGCTGTGGTATTCAGCTCGGCCTAAATCCTTCAAGAAACTATGCTGTGGTCCAACCCCAGGATAATCCAAGATATAATTTATTCAAACAAATAAGTTCGTTAGTAAGCACGGCCAAAAAAATTAACAAGATAAAAAATGCAAGCAATAAGGAAAAGCAATGTTCTATTTCCCTGCACTGATCGAATAAGTTTGCAACAACTAGCTCATAGCTCCATGTAAGATACCCACTTCTCCCTTTGTCAATGTGGCAGCATGCTTGCCAGTGTCCAACCCAAATCCAGCGGCTTCAATTCCAATTAATCTCACATCACTATCTTCAATAAACTCACGAAATAACCCCAGAGCATTTGAACCTCCTCCAGCACAATCTACAAGTACCAGGCTTTCCTCCCCATTTCTCCAATGCCTGTCTGCGGGTCTCTTTGCCAATGAGTTACAACTTGGTTGGACGAGGGAAGCAATGTCAAATATTGAGTGCACAGAATAGCTTCACATTTTTTTTGTATGCAATATGGGGAAAAAATTGTCTATTTTATGGGGTGATAATGCATTAAAAATAAATTAATTAGATGAATCATTAATTAAGTGGCATATGATCATTTGACCATATCAAAAAAATTTTAAAATTAAACTTATTTATTCCTATTTTCCATGTCCAAGCCATACCACAAAAAAAAATTACAAAATAAGTTTTATTTAAAAAAACATTTTTTTTATCCCAAAAGAATTTGTAGCACACTTTCATTGATTTCATGTATATTAATTAACTATTTTTTCCAAATTGAGCTAGGACTTTTTTTTTTTTATCCAAATCAACCTGTACAAATTAATTAATTTACACAACACACATAAAACTAAAAAATGCTAATAATATATGAAAAATAGTACGAAACAGAAGTAGGCAATGATAAATAAACAAAAAGCCAAGAACTTATTTAATAAAAGAGGAGGAGCCTAACCACTTTTTCCCCACTTAATCCTCTCCTCCCTCCCTCAAACGCATCAAAGCCACATGTGCCCCTATCCCTCTCGCCGGCGGCGTCCCGTCTCCGGCCGGTGAGCCGCCGCTCCATGGTCTCCCTTCCCATGGCCGACGACCGCGCCGCCGCCAAGATTATTGGCTTTGCACCCGGCCTCCGCGGGCGGGCCGCGCCACCCCCGCCGCCGCCCGAAGCCGAGAGGCCGGCGCCGGCGCCGAACCCGACCCTCGACAAGTTCCGCGCGCTGCTTAGGGAGAGGGCCGAGGAGTTCGGGGCGGCGGAGGACGATCTGCCGTCCGGGATCCCGTCGGAGGAGGTGGTTAGGGTTTACGAGGAGGTGCTCTCCGATTTGACGCTCAATTCGAAGCCGATCATCACCGACCTCACCATCATTGCTGGTGATCATAGGGATATTGGCGAAGGGATTGCGGATGCCATTTGTGCTCGGATTCTTGAGGTTGGAATATTAGTTCTTTCGACTCGGAGGATGGGATGGAGTTCCTTTCATGTTTGTTTTGCTGTTGCATCTCCCCTATTTCCTTTTCCTGTACAATATTTTGCTAAGTTGGTAGAATGTAGAGGAATTTAGTAGTTGTAAAGTTGTTTTCTTTGGCTAAAATTGTGTGGAATTGGCTTCATAATGGCTTGGGAGTTTGTTGAACGATCAACGCAAGGTTTAACACCTTCTACTAACTTCTTTTTCGCTTCCTCCGCGGCTACATCACCGATAAGTCTAAAACAAACTCGACATAACTGCTGCGGTAATGAGACTACTTCTAATCGTGCTACAAGAAAACGTTAAAAACAGCGCTTCTTCCTGATGTATTAGGATTCCACCGTAAAAGGATTGACACAATCACCATAGGCAATGTGCATTTTCCGCGGTGTCTGAATTTATCTGCTGTTGTTATAATTAGTTTATTCAAACGGAAGAATTTTTAATTGTCCTTTGCAGTGCAATTTTTATTACAGGGAAAATATATACAAAGCCTACTTTTAATCATAGCAATCTCGAAATTTTTAATTGACACAAGCTAGATAGCTTTTGAAGAATTACTGGTTTAATTTATTATTTTGTCTACTAACTTTGGCAGGCCCCGGTTGAGCAAAAACTACCTTGCTTGTACCTCTTGGATAGCGTTGTAAAAAACATAGGCCGTGAATATGTAAAATACTTCTCTGCCCGTCTTCCCGAGGTATGCTTACTGTCATTATCAATATTATTGTTTTTTTTTTTTGCATATTCACTACATTGGTTAGTTAAATCTGAAATTATGAGGGCATCAAATTGGTATGCACCTTTTATTATGACATTTCTCTCTTTTCTAGGGCATGCTTGTATTATGTGTGCATTATTTTTTCTTTGTTTTCCCTCCTATTCCCTTTCTCTGTCCTTAACTTCTTATGAGTGTTTAGGCGAGAAATTAATGTAATTTTCAACGAGAATCTCAATTCTCCTGTGTTCCTTTTTTCAGATTTTTCCCAAGAATTGATGTGGCTTTTTTTTTTTTGGTGTGTGGGTGTTGGGGGCGGTGCTGGGGGGATTTTCCTTTAATCATTGTTGGAAAGTGGAAACTTTTATTTCAAATCAACTCTAGAAAATGTGAATTGTACATGATAAATACTCATTTCATTTACTTTTTTTAAAGGTGTTTTGTGAAGCATATAGGCAAGTTCGTCCCAGCCAGTATGAACAAATGCTCCATCTCTTTAAAACCTGGTCAACAGTATTCCCGTTGTCAGTGCTTCGTAAAATTGAGGCTGAACTGCAATTTTCTCCTTCAGTAGTTCAGCAATCATCCAATGTAAGTACCTTGAGGTCATCAGAATCGCCTGTTTCTCGTCCTTCTCATGGTATACATGTCAACCCTAAATATTTGGAGGCACATACTCAGTTGGAGCGGTCAACAGTGGTACTTTTCTCCCTCTCGTTCTCTTGTTTCATAAGACCAATTTTTTGCACATAGAAGGCCCCATTATATAATTTTCTAGGAAAATTATGAAATTTATCTTTAAACTTCTCTGGATAAGTTGATCAGCACAACTTAAATTCTGAAATATCAATATATTGCTTACCATTTTTAATCTTGAGCTCTATTATTTGATCTCTTGTATTGCTGGTGTTAAGCTTGAGTAAAGAAGGTTGGTATTCAGAGAGGCACTTGGGTGTCAGAACGTTCCCCTTTATTCTCACGTGAATCTTAGACCATATCTAATGCGGTCATTATATATAAGTTACTTATGGAGGAAGATTATTACTTATTTAGGATTGCTTGCGTTGAGTCTTATTCTATATTTGCATATCATTATATTAGGAATTTATTGATAAGAGTCGAGTCTTATATTATGAGTTTAAGTTACTGCATTTTCGGAAGTAATGTTCAGGGGCTTTGTGATGTAGGACAAGAATCAGGAAATATATATTATTTTGGGTAAGTTTTAATTTAGCATGGTTTTTCCCTAACTAGGCAAGGTGCTGCGATGCCATGCGCAGTCTATATCAGAGATAGGCTATAATGATTTAATATCTTAAAAATAGATTCTAATTTAAAGATAGAGTCTATCTTTAAAATAATTATAATGATGCTAAATAAACTCTCATTGAATAATGAGATAGACTATAATGATTTAATATCTTAAAGATAGATTCTAATTTTAAAGATAGAGTCATATCTTAAAGATAGATTCTAATTTTAAAGATGGAATCTATCTTTGCAATTATAACTAATGATGTTAGATAAACCCTCATTGTATAATGAGTAAGTTTTAATTTGTAATATCTTAAGGATAAACTCTAATTTTAAAGATAGAGTCTAATTAAATGAGAAGATAGACTATAATCGAATCTCCTACTTTTCATTAAAGTGTAACTTGAGTTCCACTTTTATTAGTAAGAATAAATTTAGGCCTTAATATTATTTTTATTAGGAGTTTACTTTTGAAATTTCTTAGTATAATAATCCTTATCATAAGTGATTACTTATTTTGTACATCTCTTGAGTCTATAAATACATGCCATAAACCTTGGAAACATAGTTTTTGATATGTTAAATAAAACTATGAGCTTTGTGCTTGAGAGAATATTCTTTGATTCTTTAACTGCATGTCGGTGAGGAACCGATCATCCCCTGGCCTGATGTGTTGGTGAGGAACTGCTCATCCCCCTGCCGCTGACAAGTTCCATTTTTTTGCCCTTTTTATTTTGTCCTCTACAAATCTACACTTCCAACTACCCTTTTGCTTTCCACTGTTCCCCATTATTTTGCCGATAAATATTGGCTTCTTCAAACATTGTAGAAAGTTTTTGGCATACATGAGTTGAACTGAGATTGGCCGAAAGCCTCATTTGTATTGTTCTTCTTTATTTATTGTCATTTTTTAGTGGTAGATGTTAATTTAATCATCCCTTCCATTTTTGCATCAGTATCTTTGATCTCAACCGTTTGGGATGAGGAAATTCACCAAGAAAAAATGCATCTTCTTCTTTTCTTTTGCACCTTATCCCAAAAAGTGTACGAAAAAGTAGCAAATATTTATCATTTGTATTACTATACTAGGATAAACATCTTCCATCAATAATAACAAAAAATGCAACTAAATTGGTAATGGTCAAAGACGTATAAATTTTGAACTTAAACTGATTTTGAATATTCCACTCTGTTAGTGTCTTAGAATTTTGTCTGTGGAATTGCACTCTCCTGATTCTGGATGGGTCATTGTTTGGTTTGTATTTGAAATTTTGATGACATAGTTACATTTGGCACTAGTTTTACTTAACATCCATGGCATTATATTTTAATGTCTTCAGGATCTTCAGCATGGTAAAGTGGATTCGTCTAGCCTGCTTACATTAGGACAAAATTTTGCTGCTGGAAACAAGGAAGACACATATCGCCCTAAGGATGATGGTTCAGGGCGAGACTTAACTAGATTTACCGTAGGACATTCGTCAGGTGTATCTGGGGTAGACAGGAATCCTTTTTCTTCAAATAATATGATGATGAAGCCTTCTTCACCTGTAAATAAAACTGAAGGGACATTTTCTCTATCAAAAGGTCGTTATTCTAGAGATATATCTCCTATGGGAATTTCTGAAAATGTCTCTTCCCTTCGTCCAGAATTAAGAGGGGGGGGTGGGGAAAAAATTGATTTGTGGGATAGAACCTGGTCTGGTGACGGACCCCGTCATATGGAATCTTCACGTGCATATAATATCAGTAATGGAAACAATGAGGGACCAAGGGCTCTAATCAATGCGTATGGTGGCTACAGAGAAACACCTGTGTTGCATACTGGATTTCCAAAAAATGAGAGGTTTGACATGAATGGTGCAGCAAATAATTCCGCAATAAGAAACTGGCAGAGTGTTGAAGAAGAGGAGTATGACTGGGAGGATATGAGTCCCACTTTGGCAGAACGTAGTAGAGGTACTAACCATAAGCTGTCAGTTCCCTCTTTGGGAAGTTCAAACATGGCTTCTGGGTTGGGAAGACATCTTTCAGGTTCTGAACTTGGAAGAGTGGATTGGAACAGGCGGTCGCAAATACCTCTAGTTGGTGATTCTATTTTCACTCCAGAAGATCGGACTGCAGCAGTAGGCGTAGGGTTATTTATTCTTTTCATTTGATGTGCTCTTGTTTAATTTTTAGATTATTAGTATCAAAGTTAAAGTGACTGATCTGTTTCTTGCAGTCAACTGGTGGAGTAATAATCAGAGAGGAATTCAGCAGAGGAACTGATAATGATCCTCAAGCAAGATTTCATGGTACTTCCTTCCCTCATGACTCATGGAATACACATCAAAGTTCTTCCAGGTCTAGTATCTCGAAATCTGGGATGGGCCATCAGGTACTGCTGTCGGGAGCTGGTGGAAGCTATCCGTCTGCTCCTCAGAGAATGCTACATTTAGTTGACAATTCTCCAGAAGCTGGATTATTTGTTGAAAAGCTTCTTAATGCCAGGACTGATATTGGATCTTCACCCATGGATTCTCAGGGTATAGAAAAGCAGTTCCAAAGAGGACCGCACTTGCCTTCACATTCATTGTTGGGGTCCACACATTTGCCAACCTCTCAACTATTCCCATCATTTCCGAGCAGTGCTGCACACAAGCAGATAGGAAGTCAACTTGATTTCATGGGCTCTCAAATAAATGTTGTAAGTCATGGGCATATTAAGTTGATGAATTAGATCCTGTTAACCTGTAACGCATTCATTTTGTAATCTTAAATGGGTCTGATTAGGTTCACTAGGCAAAATTAATTTTTTTGTGAAGAAAATATCAACTCACTACTGTTTCATTATTGTAGGCAAAGCCACTTATAAACCGTCATTTGATTGCACAAGATCAAGGAGTTCGTGGACCAGCTCTCCCCATTCCATATTCTGGAGCATCATCATCTATACCTCCCCATGTAGCTGTTGGCTCATGGAATCAGGGACATGGAGGTGTTCCACCTCGATTACCCCCAGGACCACATCCTGTTGTGTCTCAACTGGGACTTTCACCACTGAGCATGCATCCCATTATCTCTAATCCTGCATCAGGGGGGGCTTTTTCTGGTATAATTAATCCTCTAATGGCCCAAGGTGTGATACCATTGGCCCCAGGACATTTGTCACTGGTAAACTTCTTTTTTTTTTTCAAATAAATTTGTTTTCACCGAGTCAGGCTTAGAGGTTTTGAGTAGTTCATAAATGAGTCTTTTCTGTCATTAAGATATATTTCTGTACTTTTTTGTTGAGTGTAGTTGTCTAGTGGTGCAGTTGGTTTGTCTCCCTTTTGATTCAATTTTTCTGTTTAAGAGTTATAGCACTGTGAATGGGGCTGGGTGTCCTGTTTTTAATACACATTGTTCCACTGTTGTCAGTTTCTTATTTCATAAGTTAGTACTTCTTGTGATCCTATATCAATCATTATATGAAAAATATTTGCTTAGTGACAAATTCAAGTGTACAGGATTCTTTAGGGGTTGAGTTTGATGCTGAACGTCTTAAAGCTCGCCATGATTCGGCCATCAATGCTTTATATGTCGATCTTCCAAGACAATGCACCACTTGTGGTGTGCGTTTTAAGTTCCAGGAAGAACACAGTAATCACATGGATTGGCATGTAACGAAAAATCGTAACTCCAAAAATCGAAAGCAAAACCTTTCTCGCAAATGGTTTGTAAGTGCCAAAGAATGGCTCAGTGGTGCAGAAGCCTTGGGTTCTGATGTTGCGCCCGGATTTTTGCCTGCTGAAGTTGTTGTAGAAAAGAGAGTTGATGAAGATATGGTTGTTCCTGCCGATGACAACCAAAACATATGTGCATTATGTAATGAGCCTTTTGAAAACTTCTATAGTGATGAAACTGATGAATGGGTGTACAAGGGAGCTGTTTACATGAATGCGTTGGATGGTCAAGTGGATGGCATTGATAGGTCTCTGTTAGGTCCCATTGTGCATGCCAAGTGTAGGTCTGAATCAACAAGAATTTCTTGTCAGGAGTTACCGCAAGATGAAATGGTATGCTATGCTGATTAATTATTACCTGCAAATTGGAAGAATTGTGAGAAAAGTTTCTATGCTGATTATACATGCATTGCCAAATTGGTAGTTATATAGTAAAACCATGGTTTAGTTTACGATTATGTTAAGAGTTACTTATCCTATAATTTTTAATGTTCACATAAAATAAGTTTAAATTTCTAGACATCCAACTTGTGCCCCGTTTCTTAGTCATTTCGGCTGTGGTTTATGTTTTATCCTCCCATATCTATTTGCAGGCTGGCAATGACGACTATAGTCAAAGGAAAAGAATGCGAAGCTCATTTTAGTAGTGGCTTATCTTCCTTTGTAGTTTTCATCAATTTTCTTAGTTGATTAGAAGGTATGTAAATGATTTTTTTATGCTGGTACTTATCCTCGTACCTCTCTGATGATTACACATTCTGTACATGTAAGGGCTGTAATCTGTATCATTGCATAATTTATATATTCAATCTTACGCGTTGCCTGGCTTCTCTTCCCTCATGATTTATATTGTGCGATCTTCAAGAAAACTTCTGATATTACAGGGCCTGCAGC
The DNA here is from genome assembly GCA_032619315.1 of Piper longum. NCBI lineage: Eukaryota > Viridiplantae > Streptophyta > Magnoliopsida > Piperales > Piperaceae > Piper > Piper longum. The sequence goes on from JAVDBV010059865.1 coordinate 18,507, forward strand.
TTTTTGATTCTGTGCTTGCAAGAATTTCCTTCACTTGCAGAAATCGGTAGTTAAAAAAATTTGAACTTTTGCTAGTGATTGTGATCAGTGGGCTCTTCCATTCATCTCCTCACGTGGTTCGGCTCTAATGCGGTTTCTGCTAGGTTTGTAAGAGAGATTGAGGAGGCAAGTTGAGCGCAAAGAATGGCTTAGTTTTCATTATGTTGAATTCTATGAACTGGTGTATTCTATGCCAATTTTTTTGTTTCTGTTTGCAGCAAACATTTTGTAATTCCTTGATTCAGTGCGTAATTTTTTTTAAGATTCAATCCCTGTCCTAGTTCAACCTTTGTGATGATCAATGCAAAACATTGAATTTTATCTTATACCCTTTTATTATGTACTAACTTACAAGATTTCTTTTGTTAATTCTTGTTATTGTGTATTATAATTTATTCATCAAACGAATTGCTAATTGGCCTCTGCTTCATGCGCTAACTTGCTTATTGCTAACTTCGCGGGAATAACCTTCTAAAAGGATTTGTTGCTTAAGAATTTACAAACAATATTGCAAGGAATGTACCAGTATATTCCTGATGCTAATTGTTAGTGTATCAGGGTGCTCGGGCTTTGAACATAATTAGCTGTAGACCCGTGATGTGTAGGATACATTTAAAGCTTATTAATATAATATATACCAAGAATATATAAAATTAATTTAAAGAGATATTATTATATTTTTTAAATAAAAATAATTATTATTTATTTATTTTGGCAAAAAACGTTGTTACATGAAAATATTAAAAGTAATTTTAATTTCAATATATAAATTTTATAAAAATAAAAATTTTAATTCAAATATAGTATACTTTAAGTTATTTTCTTGATAATAAACAACAATATATAAATAAATAAATAAAATCTGCAAAAAATTAAAATAAGAATGTATATTAAATAATTTTTTTAATTCAAATAATATAATTATTAAGTTTATCAATATTTTAAAAATATTAATTTAAGTAGAATTATGCTCTAACAATTCCACCTCCCCAAAGGTATTTTCGATCATTTATGATTACTTTTCAACCAATTGATGACCTAACATCAGTAACTATCACCAACACCTTCCCCTTGTTATCCTTCGTCAATCATAACTGGCGGTAACCCTTGCTGCGTTGGCATTTTCCGGCGAGCGTTCGCATTTACCTAGCCCATGTCCATATTTGTTAGCCCGTCTAGCTACCCTAATCCAACTCAACAGCTCGACTAGGTCTAACTAAGTCGATTCATTCGGATTGACTCGGTTTGTCATTTTTGTTTGTTTGTGCCAGTTTTTATTAGTTTCTGAACCGTTTTAGGTAATTTGAGATTCTTTACGTTAGTTTGGATGTATTTTCACATTATTTTGTATATATTGATATTATGCATATTTTCTTTATTATTTATTTATTTATTTCTATATTCATTATTGTTTATTTCTTTACTCATTATTGTTTATTTCTAGTTATTTATATATTTGTCAATTATGATGAATATTTGCATAACTATTTTTTATTATTGATGATATATTTAATTATTAATACTAATCTTATTCATGTTTATTAAATTTTATTTATTTATTTATTTATTTGTTCACACATGCATTTGTTATTATTTATCTGTGTTTGATTATATATTTATAGATTTGATAGTTATACTCTTATTAGTCATGATTAATTGTTAGTGATTATTTATTCATTTGTTTACTTATTTATTTATGAGTTTATTTATTTATCTACTTACTAACTTGTGTATGTATTAAAATTTACTAGCATTTAGTTACAAAATCATGTAGTATTATTTATATTATTTTTATTTCTTTATTAATGTATCATTTATTTATTTCTATTTATTTATTGATCAATGAGTTTACTAATTTAATTATTTTTCACTATTTAATTTGCCTATTTATTGTTTAGTTGTTATTTATTATTTTTTTGTGTTTACTTGTGTGCATATTATTTTATTTATTATTTTTTTACTTATTTGACTTGTTTTTATTTATTGTTTATATGTGCCTCGATTTATGTGTCGAGTCTTTAGTTGTAGAATTGTTTAGTATTGTCATTTATTGTGATGTTATTGATAATGTAAAAACACATTATGACAATTTTTTGTTTAACATTGAGTTCCGATGTAAGTTTCAGAGTTCAAGCTCATTGTAGATTGTACTATGGGTTAAGAGTTATATAGAGGTACAAAGAGGGCTTAGGTTATATGTTTTTTTGTGAAAGTGAAACCTGATGTTATCGAGAGATGCATTTATTGAAAGTGACTTAGCACCGATTTAGTTCATGATGCTATAGAGTATGTAGCTCGATGACTCCTCAGTAGATCCCCTTTAAGAGTTAACAATATATATATATATATAATTTTCCTTCCTCGTGGAATATCAAATTTTACTTGCTAATTTATATTAGTTATTTTTTAAAATATTAACAAACATTATTAACATTTTTTTTATTATATATATAGGTCTTATATTTTTTTTGTATCGGATTGACTAGGGTGGAATGACAGATAGATGCTATATATATTTGTGCTTAATGTGCTTTCATTTTTTTTTTGTTCTTTTATTTATGTTTGATGTATTTTTATATATATTTAATAATAGCTTTCATTATCGAGACACTATAAAGGTTATTTTGATTTATTTTATCATTTGAATCTAGGAGATTAATTAAGTTAGACATGGGCCACTTGATTGTAACAGTTCTATTTCAGTTATTAAGTGTACCGAAATTGAGGTTAAAAGAAAATCACACTCTTGAACTCATGATCACACACTCACTCGCTTGTCACAAGTTCGCAGATTGTGTTCCTTACTTTTCAAAGGTTCACTGCCTTAGACGAGCCATTCCTTCAATCCAAGAAGATGCACGCATGGGTGCCACCTGCCGCCTATTCTCAAGGCTGTTACTTACCACCTTAGACTCGTACCGTCAAGGTGTCCCATGCACTGGATACCTATGAGCGTAACCACCTAGTCATTCCATCCACAACTGCTAACATTGTGATACTCTGAAACCAACATGCACCACTACATGAGTGCCACAGTACCCAGGCCGTGCACAACCAGGGAGCTAAGTGCTAATAACTGGTACCAAGTACTAGCCGTCCTTAGCCTTACTTTGTATTGTACTGGGCATCGGTAGCGCTATAGAAAACTGCTAGTCAATGCCAAGCATCGCTAGCCGCTATCATGAGCTGTTAGTCAATACTAAGCACTGATGGTCGCTAACGATTACTGCTGGCCAATGTTGAACATTGCTAGCTAATACCGTGAGCTGCTAGTTCATACCGAGCACTAATAGTCGCTACTGAGACCTGATGGTCGCTATCGATGCTCCCGAGTACTCTTGAACACCAAGTGTACTCTCAAGTGCTTTAAGGCAGTACCGATCACTATTAAACTACAGAGCAGTGTTGGAACCTGTAACCAAGCACTGACTCATACCGAGCATCCAACATGTCCGAGCATCACCATTCAACCGAGCCTGGTCATCGAGTGCCGGTACTGTGCATCGTGGTACCGGGGAGTTATCCATCCATTCAGGCATCACTGAGACATGGGAACCAGACACTAGGCTCCCCATGGGTCGTCCCGTGATTTGGTCTCGTGCATTCATAACCTGGTCCGTACATCCCTCGCTTCTCCATCCTTCTCCTTACCGACTCAAGGGGGGTAACAATAAGCTGATAGCTATTGCAAGCATAATAAAATACATTGTGCCCCAGAACCTCCCATACCACAACCTCCCCAACCACAATCTTCACCACCAGTCGATATCCATAGCCATATATATCCATCCCCTCCCCTACACTAAGGAGGACAAACAAAATATACGTAAGGGTGAGAACGGTTTGAGTAACTGACTAAATTGACCTAACCAAACTCATTTTAGAACCAAATTCATTTTAGTAGCTTAGTTCGATACCATTTCAGTTTGATTGAAATTTAGTTGAAATCATAAAACAACCAAACTAAGTTTGGTCGGTTCGGTTGGTTTTCGGTCGAAACTAATCAAACCAATTAAAGTATTAAATAGAAAAAAATCTATTTGCATTACTTAATTTACTTTTTTCTTCATTATATAGTGTCTTTATGTATTTTTAGTCATTATAGTATATAATAAAGATTAATAAAAATTATTATTTTGGTTCAAATTAAAAATGATTTATTTATGTATGTGTGAGAGAATATGAAAGTTTAATATATTACATGTTGTGTATTAATTATACAATGTTCTAAATTAGAACATTATTCATATAATTTTGAATAATTTTTTGTGATAAATTTGTAATTAGCCCTTGTGCCAATAATTGTTTATTTCATATATAAAACTTAAGAATAATTAGAGTAAAAACTAAAGAATGAACACTATTAATGATAGAAAATATCATTAATTATTTTGGTTAGTTTGGTTGGAGTTCGATTAAAACCAAATCAAACTAAATTAATTCGGGTTGGTTATCAATTGTAATTTATTTTTTTTGTTAACTAAATTACGTCAACTTGATTAATTAGATAAGTGGATCAAATCAACTAAATGATTGACCCTAGATATATGCCTATGTTTTGGTGATGAATGGCAAAGTTAGAAAATAATAAAGTTTTCTCTACTATTTGTTAGATAAATTGTGGAAACAACTGTAGTTGAGAAAAATGGTAAATGCCGTTAGGATTTTTTTTAAAAATAGGCAAGACGTTCTCTCATGCACGCATTGTACTACAAATAAAATTTAAATTTTATAAGTAAATTATCATTGAATAATGAAATAAAGTATAATAATTTAAAATTATAAATATAAACTCTGATTGACTTTAAATATAAATCCTAATTGAATGAGAAAATAAACTATAATATTTTATTGTAGTTTTTTTCAAGACAAATTGACTAAATCCTATTAATAGGAAATTAGAAATTGAGGTTAGGGTTTGAACTATGTAGGTATTATCATTATTTTTTTTTGTAGAAAGTTAAAAATTTAGGTTCGCTAGGTTTGAACGCGTGACCCTTAGTAGTGAGATATATTATTATTATTATTATTATTATTATTATTATTATTATTATTATATTTTAATTGGTTAAAACTTATAGTTTTAATCATATGCTAGTATTGAGTGTTCATTTTATTAATATTAGGCAAAATATTGCACTATGCATGACCTATATAACATAAATTTTAATTATATATATAAATTCTCATTGAATAATAAGATAAATTATATTAATTTAATATCTTGGATATAAACTGCGATTGATTTTAAAAATATATCCTATTTGAAAGAAAAAATAAATTATAATTATTTATTTTTTTATTATATATTTTTTTCAATAAAATTAGATAGACTCTTATTAATAAGAATTTAAGAGTGTTAGAAAGTTAAAAGTTGATATTAGCTTGGTTCAATCATGTGATTATATGCTATATAAGATATTTTTATTATGTTTTTAGAAATTAACGAGATTCAAATATCTACGAAAGGCATTTTAATTATATTTTTCAGACTTTTTTATATAGTTTGATTGATTAATTCTCTTTTTTTTTTATTTCAAGTCATTATTAAGTTTTCGTTTTATTAATAAAAATAAAATAATAATAATAATTAAGAGTTGATAAGAGGAGATGACCCTAAAAAATACCGCTAACCTTTTTTTTCCCTCGCAAATAATCAAATGAACTGATTATTAGTGGTGAAACTACGAAACTACCCTGCCGGAGACGCTCCGGCCATCCTCCACCCAAAACCGCGGTGATTCCCCGAAAAACCCGCTAAGCGCCTCCGTGCTTCCGATGGAGCACCGCTGCGCCGGCCAGCTCTTATGGAGGCTCTGGCGATCTGCGACGGCGGTTGGGACTTCCATCTCCGATCGCTTTCCACCGTTTCCCGCGACTCCCCCGACCGCCTCCCCCCCTCCCTCCTCCATTCGGTAATGTTGCTATTGCTGTCTTTCTTAGGTTTCCCGGTGGATGCTCCATTGGATTGACTGGGTGGGGGATTTGTTTTTTGAGTTGCAGGTGAGGAGGCTGCACGATATATGCAAGACCGAGAAATCGGAGGACCTGGTCGCTATGGTTTATCCCCAGATCAACAAGCTATTCCAGCGCCTCATTGTGGCGATCCCACAATTACAGGCCTCTAGTGGCTTTCTCTTGTTGGTTTGTATTGCTGTTGCTCTGAACACTTTTTCTTTTTAGGAGCGAAATGACAGATGAATGTTATCGACTAGTTTTGGATTATGCGCTTGTGGTATCTGTAGGTTTTGTCTGTAGGGCATTTGGGGTTGGGAGGCAATGATGAATTGGTTGATAGTTTATTACTACTGAATTTTGTTGTTAAAAATGACAGATAGAATAATATCTACTAGTTTCATATTATGCTCTTGTGATAGCTGTGGGTGATAGTTGTAGAAGCATTGTGATAAGAGGGTGGCATTGAATTGGCTAATAGATTGCTTAATCTGCTCACAACTTTGTGGAATGAGCTTCTGAACTTCTATTTCTCACGGACAGTTAAACTAAGAAAATGATGATTTATCAATTTTAGTAATTTTGGAATTGTATCAACTGCTAGCTTTAGTTTTTGTTTACTCGATTAGTGAAATTCTTAATCTGCTGACTACTTTGTAAAGAATTTTGTGGAAGAAACTCGTGACTTCTTCTACTCACAAATAGTTGGGAAAAGATTGTGTGTCACTGATGATGTAGTTTGCATTTTTTTGTTTGCTAATGAAGTTTTGGTTCGAAAATTAATAGTAAAAATAAAATAGTTGGGTCGAGGCATGGTCCCTATTTCACCAAATAAGATCATGAGAATGAAGAGTTTTAATGTCTGGGTGCCATTCCTGACGCCAACTTTCCTCTGGGGCTTGGGATTGGCAATGGTAAAGAGCAAGCAATAGAGAACAAGTATTGTCAGGATTGATCTTGTGACTTGACAGTCAAATTTGATTTTGTTTTGAACTTGAATGTTGGACTTTTCCATGGTTTTTTACATCTATGATGGATCTCTCTAGTTACCTGTTAGTTGTCACTAAATTACTCATTGCATTAGTTGTGGCTTGATCCAAGCAGGCCATTCTTCAGTTTTTCTTGACTTCGGGGAGAGGTTTTACATGATGCAGATCCTTGCTCCCGTGTGTTCTTTCAGTCATGCTTAAGCCGGTAATGTATATGACTGAGACTTGACTATTGATTATTTTGATATTAAGCAAAAATTTATAACTTGCTTAATCATTTTATGATTTTTTAAATTCATTAGCATGGCTGTTCCTGTCACAAAATGCCTGCAAACTTTTTGGAAAGTATGTGCAGTGAAGACTTAGTACAGTTTTATTAAAAAATCACACAGCATGTTTTCTAATGCACCTTTACATGATGATAGAGAATTTGCTGATCCAGTCATAGCAGGGGCAGCACTTAAGTTCTTGAGCCTTAATAAGACGAAAATGCTCACTTCTTCCCATCCTTACTTGTGGTGCTCAGTTCTTCCCATCCTTACTCCCACAAGTAAGTGGTTGTAATATTTTCTTAATTAACTTGCATAAGATGGGCGGGAATAAGTAGTTGGCGTATTTGTGAGCTTAATGAGCTCATTGAGCTGCTGTTTAGTAAGCATTTTGACTTAGTGTGAGTTAGGAAATGTCATATATCTTTTTCCTACGTTTTTTTGCTTGCAGTTTCTTCCCTTGCTTCTAAAACTGGTTGCATGGAATGGTGAGATGTAAGTGACAATTATTAAATATCTTGCTTGTGTCATTTTAATGAAAGTAGCAACTGTGCAATTCTTATCTTAAGTAAGGCACCACTTCCACCTGTAGTAAAAGGCTTGAAATCAGTCTTGGCATATATAAAATTTGGTGCTTTCCAGTGTATGCCTTTAAAATGAATTCTTATTTTATGTTCACCTTTACTTGGGACCAGCAACGTTAACAATCTATATTTACAATCTCATGTTTCCATTTAGAAAGGAACTAGTTGTTGAGAAATACATTTACTCTCAATTTTATCTACTTGCTTGAGCAGCAATTTAACGATTGCCTTTCCGGCAAGCTTGGTGGCAAGAATGAAAAGAAGGAACTAGCATAAAATCAGACAGGAAAAGAAGACAAAGGGGTATGTTTTTATAGTGAAAAGAAGAATTGAAGGCCTATAGTGGGGGACGAAAGAATGCCTCTCGGGAGTGATTTTGACAAGAAATTACTTAGCAACCTTGTTATTGATAATAAAATACATTTTTATGAAAATTCCCGACGTGATCTATTCAAGTTGTAATGAGTCGCAAGTTATGTCCTCCTTTTGTGCCTTTTGGGTTTTACAAAAATAGTTTTAGCTTACATTGTGTCAAGAACTTATTGTCATGTTCCATTTAGAAGCAATTCTATTTCTTTATTTGTAGATTCATGAGGGAAGATAAGTACATTAATATTCCTCAAGCAGCCATTTCTCATAAATCCTATCCCATAAATAGAAAGATGTATGATTTTTATTGTCTATCATTTTTCTCACTTTTTATTGTTGTCGTCAGAAAGGAATTTGATCTGTAAAACTTGCCACTATGTTATTTTACAAAATTCATGTCATCTTAGTTAACTTAATTAAAGTGTAGATAATGATAATTTGAGTTGACTTGTGGATGGTTTTAACTCTGGGTTAATTCAATTTGCAGTGTCGAACATATGTTTTACAGGTATTTCCTGGACTAATCTCTCCTGGTTCCTTTCTTCCGTTATTTCCATCACTTATAGATTTGCCTGGTAAGTAGTTTTTTCTTGTCCTCATTTTTGTTTACTTTTGACGATTGTGAAACTTACCATTCAGTTATTAATTTGAGAGCTTGGACAACAGAAAGAATTGTCATATTCCATGAATATATGGATCTGGTCATTTTTTTGTTCCTCCATACAGTCATCTTATTTTATTGCAAAATTGATGTACAAGCAGTACTAGTGGTGCACTGGAAAAGGTGGAACGTAATTCAGGTCTCTCCTTGGAAGTGGCATTGCTTCTCTGCAGATGAGTACGGCTCCTGAGGTCATCCTTTGATCTAGAAAAAAAATGTAATTAGATACAATATAAACTTCTGAAGATTAATGTTTTTTTCTCTCCTGTTCTCTTTTTAAATTTGATGCAGATGCTGTTAGCTCTTATGAATGAAGGATACACTGGTTCTAGTATTGAAGATAGGAGAGGCGATTCTGGGTCTGATGACAACAATACTATAGATGTTACTGATCCATTGTTAATTTTATGTCCTTTGATCCTGGTACAAGGTCGATGGCAAATATCTACTAAACATCCTGCCAAATTGATTTTCTGCTGTTTCTGGAGGTTCAACTGTTAGTTAAATTTGTAAATTCTGTACCTAAATTTTGTTTTCCAGCCTTTATATGTTGTGCTTATCATTTTAGCGGTCATGGTTGAAGAACACTAAATCAAACTGGTTCAGTGAAAAAAAAATCATGTGGCGCCTATCAATTGTGGTTGAACGAGTACAATGTGGGCAGATTTGTATTCTCTTTGTTTGTTAAGTGCAGAACTGACTTCTTCATTGAGAGTTTACGATAATGAGTGGAAGATGAAAAAGTGAACTAAAGTCTTCTCTGGTGCCGGTTGTTACCAGTTCCCAGTGTCAGGTTCTTCATCTCTTTTCTTCTTGCGTGATAGTTGGGATTCATTGATTTAATTTATCTTTTGCACATGGCTCAATTCGCATATGTTTGAAATATTTGCTTTCGTTGTCTTCCCTTTAGCTCTGAAATAAGTTTATATCTTGGAAATAAACATTATACTATGGCCTTATAACCTGCTTGTGAGTTGTGATTTGACTTTTAGTGGTGACGAGTAGTCAAGGAGTTGCTGTAGCGGTGCTTGAGATGCGTTTTTATTTCAATGGAGATGGTCAAACTGTCAAACCGCCAGCTTGGTTTTATCAAATGCTGAAGAGAACAGCATTGTAGTACTATGACGGTAAGTAGATCTGATAAAATGCCACAGATGTTGAAAATTCAAAGGAGGTTTGAAGTTTATGACTATATATTTAGAGCACCCCATGCAGGTTTTTCATTATGCTTTCCGGTACAGAAGTTGGCACAGCGGCTGGGCCGATGCATCGTATGAAGAGTAATAATAGTTCGAAGTATTTGTTGGTTTTTTCTCTGGTATGCACCATGGTGAAGGATTGGTTAATTGGTTATACCAAGTTTAGAACTTTCTTTTTTTTTTTTTTATAAAAGTTTAGAACTTCCTTAGTTTTCATCTTTTTGTCTCCGATAGAGAAATTAAAGAGGACGAAATGAGAAATAATATTTATAACATTAATTTTGGAGAGTACTCCCATAAGAGTCATAGACTAAAAATTCTGAATTCGAACTCAGACTTAGTAGGCTATTGAGTGGAGTTAGCTAGAAGTCGATTTCAAGTTGATCCAAGAGTCAATTATATTAATTTTTCAAACTAATAAGGAAAAGGATAATAGATTAAATTGAGAGATATTACTCATTTGATATTTGAAATTAATAAATATATGATTTGTATTATTTTAATTAATTGATTTAACCAAACTAAAGGAAAAAAAAAAAGTTTACAAAACCGTTTTACTTGATTCAAGGATATTGTGGAGTAAATCATAAAATTAGTCAATGAAAGTGAGATTTGACTCTAGAAGGTACAAAGTGGAGTCAACCAACGGAAGTTAATAGAGTAAAAAAAAAGTTTAAATTATGCTAAGTACCAAAAAAAAAAAAACATTGAGGGGAAAAAAAAGTTGAAGTCCTTTTTACATTTACTATTGATTCTATGGACTATCAAATTGATTGACGCCTGAATAAATGATGAACTATTACGAGCGATATTTATAACTGATAAACGGCGAGGATGGCTATATTGGTAGAGTTATTAGAGGTCAGAATTTATATTTCCATAATATGGGTATGGGTTTATTTAGATGTTTTTACTTTCTTATTAATTTTAGACCGCTGGTGATCTAAAGCCACGTACCTCAAAAGTCTGTTGTGGGGACAATAATCCATTCATATACGAGAGATCTGCCCTCCTTGTAGACCCACGCGCCGGTCATCTTACTGAATTACACGAGATGAAGCAAGATTTAGGTCACAAGCCCAGGTGAAGAAAAGATGTGAACGAAGGACAGGTGGTCTCTTTTAACTAGCTTCAATTGCAATACATTTTAGTACTCGAATAGCCAACACATGACAGAGAGTTCACACAACATAGAATTCATACATTTGAGAAAGCAAAATACAACAAGATAGAACACGAACACAGCAAGATATACGATCAAATGTCACTAGAATAATAATAAAAGTGAGTTGGAGGAAGTCAATGCCCGAACCAATACCCTTGCATGGTGGTGCAAGCGCGCGGACTCACTCACTAGCCTTTGCTAGCTGCTTCTTGTGTGTTATCCTTGACATACACCACATTGCAAGGAGCATCTGAGGTGCGTTCTTGACTCCCACTTCTATTTGTATTTTATCTTCTCATCCATTTCATCATGATCTTGCTGCAATGCTCAAATTAAAGACGTTGGATCATTTTTCAAACGTATATAAGCCTGGTAATCAATGGATGATCACAAACCTGGTTCAAGCGTTTTCGCCTGTAACAGCGGCTTTGATTCGTTCTACAGTGCAAGCTATGAGACTGTTAACAGTGGCCACCGACCCAAGTGAGAGCTTGGCCGTCGGTACAGAGTCCACCAGTATCTGAAACGCCACAGTTAGAAGAGAACCGCCGGAGGTGGTGCCGGCATCGCCGGAGCCAACCACCTGATCACCGTTATGCATGCCGGGTGAGGGCCCATCCGGCAGTATTGCGAAACCGGACGGCAAAAGGGCGACATAGTCTGGATCCCCACCATTGAGCACCATGTTCATGGCTACTATGTCAACTGGTGCATATATGACGAAGGACCCAGTTGAGTCAGTGCAACTCTCTTGTAATATCAGCATGTTGCTCTGGTTGGAGTTGGAACTCTGATTTTGTTGTCCAATGCACACAAATATATTACTTATATAATTTAGATTGCATATATGTTTAATATATAGATGGACACAAAAGAAAGAAAGAAAGATTTGGAGCTTACATTGACACGGAGGAGGGAGACACAGTTGCCGGGATCACGGCCGTTAGCAATATGGGCCATTTCTTGAACAAGTCCTCCGTTGGATAAGATATCCCACTGCATAATTTCGATCAATATACACCAAGTGTATACTTTATACTTATAATGTTACGAAGTTGCTAGAAGAAATCTTTTCATCAGAAAGGCACATATTTTGCTTTCACAGGAAAAAGAAGTATTGGATGCTTAAAAAAGTACAGAAGCTAACGTTCTTTTCAAAATGGAAAGCACCAAGATTATATAAAGCTATCAAAGCAAGGTCTCAACTTCTCCTAGTTTAAATAGGTTTCAGCACCATATGCGATTAATCACTGCCTGAAAATAGGGAACTATCTACTAGAGACGAAATATTTGTAACTACTCAAGCTCCGAGTTTGTTAGCAAAAACATCATCAAATAGATTTTTTTCACGCCAGTTATCGTTTTCAGTTTCGCCCAAAATAAAAATATACTTAATTTTTAGTGAAGTCAAAGCATATTAAATGGAAATCGCATACCTCGTTGCGAGAATTTTCATCGCGAAGGAAGTCGAAAACTCTCTTGGTTGGGACAGGGATCCAGAAAGAGGTAGCAGCACTTAGAACTATCCCAGGTGGCCTGCCGGGGTCATCAACACTCTTTCTGGTCATCACCCTCACATCATCAGCTCCACTCCCTGACAATGTAGTCCATGTGTGAGCTGTTGAGGCACTCACTCCCGAGCAGAAGCTCATCACCATTCTTTCTGCAAGCTTTAACATACTCTTCCTCCCTTCTTGACTTGTTATCACTGCCCAACATTTATAATTTGAAGTCATAATTCTTCACAAAAAGTTATAATTATAAATTTTAGAAGGTTACTTAACCAGTTTTGCTTGTAGGCCAACAACATTAACTAGTGCATATACCATTCAATGGTTTTACTGATCAAACATTGCTTTAACCAATCTCTCTTTTTAAAAAGCTTCTTAATTAAGTAGAATTGAACTCCTACCATCAAGGCCAACCTAGAATTACTTCACCACTAACATATGTAAACCTTTGCTGTCAAAGTTCAACACGGGCAAAATATTATTCCTTAGTTTGGAATAAAATCAAAGAAAGTGGGATATTAACATTCCTCGCTCTAGTTCTGGATAAAGTTTTAGAAATAGCCAAGTTAATTACATATGCCATTGGAAAATAGGAAATGTTTATTGCTCTAATTTTTACCTACCATGACTTGAGTGCTATACATCATGCTAAATTTTGAGTTAAAAGCTTGACACTAGGAAGATCTAAATTTATACTTAACTTATATATAGTAAATATGAGAAGAAGAAGAAGAAGAAGAAGAAGAAGAAGAAGCTCTATTAAAGTAAAGGTATGAGGAGAGAGTGTAGATGGATTACCACCGACGTCTCCGGCAGGAATACTACTAGCTAGAGCACTTGCAAGGCGCTCACACTGTCTTTCAAGAGTAGCCACCCACCTCTTTGCCCCAAAGGCAAGACCTGAGTTCACCAAAGACTTGTATATGCTATGAACAGCTCTATCATCCACTTCCACATGTTCAACCCATGTAACCTGGCAGAAAGAAAAGAAGGTATGCAATCAATTCATGAAACAATTTAGGGAAAATATTATTCACAAACTTCCGTATGTTAGAATGATTCTACGTTATATCACTGCAGTTTTGCGAGCTTTACTTTAAATGGGTAATGTATCATCTATAATTCAATTTGATTGATAGTGATGATCAAAACGGTGCAAGTTTTGATAGAATTAATACCTTGGAATAGCCATTGGGCATCTCTTGAATAAAGCAACCGGAAGGCCTTCTTCGGCACCTCATAACAGGGCAAGGGCGTAAGCTGTCAAGAGAAACATCTACCACTGCCCAAGTCCCATCGGAGTGCTGCTTGCAATACCTAACAAAGTAGCTCTCTCTTGTCGGGACTAGCGGTGACTGCACTTGGAACTCTGCCGACATCTGATCGAGATTTCACAAAATAAAAGAGACATGTACCCACGTCATCCCACGATATTCTCCAATATATAGTTTCTACTATACATAATAACAAATTAATGAGAAATATGATTAACCATGTATAATAGTTATATGAAAACGCATATGCTTACCACTTGCAAAGCTCCATTGTAATTCCCAGCCACGCCGGTGGAGAGAACTTCAAGTGTCAACGCTCTGGACACAATACCGGAGAAGACACTCGACCACTGGTTCTGCAAAAGTACCAATTTCAACAACAAAATGGAGAAAACAAAGTCAATATTAAAACCTTATATTTGACAAATGTTTTTGGCAATGTATAGTAGGCTTCTTGTAACTCAAATGATATACATAAGATTATGTTTATTTTATCATATTTTATTTCACAATATAATGAATTCATTATAAGATGTTTGTCGATTACATCCATAGTGCATTTTGGTAACCTCTCTCCTGATCTTATCTTCGAAGCAAAACACACAACTAAAATAAACTTTATACTAATGTTATAAAGTCCTACGTATGATTCTTATACTCCAAGTGCAATTTTTAATACCAACAAATTGGGTTCTCTTTTTATGGTTAAGTGCAACTCCATACATAATAAAATCCAATATTCAAGAACATAAAATGGCGAAGTGCATAATAACAAGTGAAGTGATAGACTGAGAGGACAGAAATGGCAACCGCATCCATGAGGATCTCAACAAGGTTGATGTGGTTCATAATCACGACGGCCGTATCCCTGGAAGCCTCCGACTTGAACCCAAAAGGTTTGGGTCCAATCCCCCTCGGGAAGGTCCGAACATACTCCTCCTCGTTGATCGTCTCCGTCGCGCCGTCAATGGCCTGCACCCACAGTGGCTCCCCTAGCTGCGCCATCCTTATCAGCTCCTCCATGGCCGCCACCGCCAGCTCGATCACCATCGGCTTGTCGATCTCTAAATGACCCGACACTGACCTCAACAGGTCGCCGGCGCCGCCGAGCATCTCGCAGGAGCTCCCAATTGCCCCCGGCTGCACCCCAAAGTTGCCGACGGCGAGGTCGAGCGACGAGCGGGAGGAGACGGAGGATGGGATCAAAGAGTAGGGGCTGGCCAG
>JAVDBV010059866.1:0-22350 GCA_032619315.1 Piper longum
GTGGACTGACCCATCGGCCCAATATTTTATAATGGCACGGTGGACTGACCCATCGGCCAATAGAACTACATCGAGCTTGATCCCGACATGGGTATATAGGCCAATCAAAATTGTTTTGATTTCAGCTCATCTAAGGTAGAATAAAAGTATAATACGATAGTTAGGTTAGGGGAAGGGGTAATAAATGGGACTTCTTTTTATTTTGCCTTGAGTTATAAATGTGGCTATGGGAAGTGATCTAAGACTCTGGGAACTATTATTTAATAGTTTGTTTAAAATACTCGGCATTTAGTAGTGGTTTAAGTAACACCTAGCCATCTAGGCCCACAAAAATATAGTGAAAAATGGCGGGTCGTTACAATACTAGTAATACTTTTCTAACGGCAAAAACCTGGCTAAACCTCGCTCATGGAATGAAGTGGAGATTCAAGTACAAGAAAAGCCTACAAACTTGGTGAATAGAGCTCTTCGATCTGACACGATAAGCTCACTTCGTGTAACCTAAGTTGAGATGCAACTAATCAAACCCTAACCAAGCATACCAACTAAGGCAAAGCTTCAAATCATACATAAACAAATGATTAAACTTAAGCACCCTAATTAAATAATTAACTACAACTTAATTGCTATTGTGCTGATTAATTAAAATTAAGAGGATTTAGGGATTAGTTAAGGATTATTTACACTAACCCTAATTAGCTAATCCAATTTTTTAAGACAACCAAACTTTACCAATTTTTCTAACGACCTAAATCAGCTCTATATGGGCTGAGAGTAGTGGGCTTACTCTTAATGAGCTGAGATATTACCCTAAGTTTAATGGTTAGATCAATGGACTCATCTACCTAATGGGTTGTTTCTGTCTAAGGGTCTGGACTGGACACCTATATTTTTGGGCCTGGTTAATGGGCTTCTAATAGGCTAAAATTCTAAGGAAAATCGTTCTGGGCTTGGTCTCATTAAAATATTGGGCCTAAAAGCTATCAAAGAAAGCCTAGAGAAAGTTCGGAACATGGGCTTGTGATATTGGATTTCCTAAATAGAAGGCTACCTATATTGGGAGGAATTTCCAGACGGGCCTTGTAAGTGTCCAAATGTCCTAAAAATTTGCATGGACTTAGTGGGCTTCTAGAGATCATCTGGGTAAAATTTTAGATAATTTAAATCGTTTATATAATTAACTACATTAAACAATGAAGTCAGGGATTAGGGTTCAACCCTACTTGTGTGTATACTTCACAAGAACAATTTTATTAACTACCAAAATATGCTGTAAACAGGCTCTAATTTGGTAGGTTGCACATAGACAATTATTAAAATTACTTAATGTTTCCACTATTTTAGCAACTTCCTTAGTGGTTCGTTTTATTAAACCAAGGTCGATGATTGCCACTGTTTCAGGAAAAACATGGAGCATAGTTCTTGATTATCAATATTGTTCATGTCCTTAGTGACATCCATTTAGCATGAAATTTTAGTAGTGTTTAGAAAACACTTAAACCTAAACATGAGCAAAAGCATTGTACAAAAGATAATCACCACAATAAGATAAAAATCTGACATCAAGCATCACAAGTTTGCAATAGTTATAGGACAACCTAGCATACACAAAATGCATATTGACGCAAGGCTGCATGAATTAGAAGTCAATTGCAACAAAGATCATTTTTTGTGATGCAAGATGAGTGAAATATAACATATCTAAGCTGGTATGATCATAGATGGTGCAATACATGAACAGATGAACATCAATATGACATGGAGGCCAAAACATGCACATACGCCCCCACAAACCTCGCATGAATAGAAACTATACAACCTAATCTAACATCTAAAGCAACCTAAAATAGCCAGCATCACCCAACAAAGCAACCAAACACCAAGAAAGCAAAAGAAAAGGAGGGGAAAGAGACATATTAGGGATAAGAAGCGGAAGATGGAACTGAAGAGGAGCTCCCAAGATTTGGTGGGAACTGGAGGAGGCCTCGAGAAGGGGAAGAAGACTTAGGTGGTGGAGGAGGGCGAAGGAGAAGTGAAGGAATGGGTGGAGAAGAGAGAGAATGGGTTTTTAAAGGGACTACAAACGGTTTTAGCGCAACGGCCCTAGCACGACGCAAAGACAAAGGAGGCAGAAGCCACCACACTGGCCAATCAAGAGCTGCCAGCCACATGTCACGAAGTGATGGGTGATAGCGCAAAGACACTAGCTCAGCATTAGGGCTCTACGAGCCAAAGTGCAAGGGCACAGTGAGGACTCAAAGGTGCCAAAAGAGAAAAAGAAAAACTCAAAACGTGAAAGTTCAGGTGCAAGGGAGCTGGACTAGTGCATATCCACCTATGGTTTGAGCTGAATATGAAATTCAAACCCTAGCTGAACGCAAGGGCACTGGCTTGGTGCCTTGGCACTCAGCCCATTTTGCTCATTTTACCACAAAAACACGATATGAACACACCACAGACGTGAGATGCCACTAGACATACGGGGACATATTCCTAAGGTCTATCTATAACACCAAATACTTGAAAGGAAAGAAAAAATCCAAGACAACCAAATACTCGACCTGTTAAGTATTGGAATTTGGCATTTCAATTTTTTTATGATGAAACATTATTCACATTGATTACATGATAAATTAATCTATGATAAGGGTTGGTTTAACTAGAGTAAGTTGACTGATTGTATACAACTTTTATAAACAAGTTCTAACATGTTTTGAGAATGAATCAATTGCCTAGCATACACAAAATACATATTGACATGAAGCTACATGAATAAGAAGTCAAATGCAACAAAATCATTTTTTGTGATGCAAGATGAGTGAGATATAACATAACTAAGCAAGTATGATCATAGATGGTGCAATACATGAACAAATGAACGTCAATATGATATGAAGTCCAAAATATGCACATACACCCCCACAAACCTCGCATGAATAGAAACTATACAACCTAATCTAACATCTAAAGCAACCTAAAATAGCTAGCGTCACCCAACAAAGCAACCAAACACCAAGAAAGCAAAAGAAAAGAAGGGGAAAGAAACATACCATGGAGAAGAAGAGGATGATGGAAGTGAAGAGGAGCTCCCAAGATTTGGAGGGGACAAGGAAGGTTTGGCAACAGCTGGAGGAGCCCTGGAGAAGGGGACGAAGGCTCAGGTGGTGGAAGAGGATGAAAGAGAAGTGAAGGAAAAGGTGGAATGGAGGGAGAGAATGGGTTTTTAAAGAGAGTAAAAACATTACCAGAGCAACGGCCTTGGCACGATGCTAAGGTAATGGAGGTAGAAGCCGCCATGCTGGGCAATCAAGAGCTGCCATCCACCTATCATGAAGTGATGGGTGACAACGCAAAGGCACTTATTCAGCACATGGGCATTGTGAGCTAGAGTGCAAGGGTGTAGGTGTTAGGCCCAATGGGCCCCCAAAAGGGACTTACAACAAGTTTTATGGGCTTTTCTTAATTTAAAAGTTAGTTTAAGTAATAAGACTTTCTCATTAGCTTATATACAAGCCACCAACATCATCTACGATTGATGTATGATAAAAATAACAATCTCCCCCTCACACTTCAGACGACCCGAAACTATCATCGTATGACAATCTTTCTTTTATTAGACAAAACTCACATATTGTCGCTGACAAATTTCCTTTAAATCATCAGGTAGAACCCACAAAAGAGCACCCCCTTAAATCATTAAGCAGAACCCACATAGGAGACTTCCATAGTCGGCGTGGGTAAATACCAAAACCCATGACTCTAATACACTGTTAGGCCTAATGGCCCCCCCCCAAAGGAGACTTACAATAGGTGTCACATATCTCTCTTAATCCAAAAACTAGCTTAAAGAATATGGTCTTCCTATTAGCCTATATACAAGTCACTAATAGCATTCATAACCAATGTGGGATAAACCTCACAGTAGGGATGACTCAAAGGTGCCTAAAGAGCAAAAGAAAAGCTCGAAACGAGAAAGTATGGGCACAAGGGTGTTGGACCAATGCATAGGTGCCCATGGTTTGAACCAAATGGGAAATTCAAACCCTAACCGAATGAAAGGGATTGGTTTGGTGCCTTGGCACTCAGCCCGTTTCACTCATTTTAGGGTTTTTCCACTGAAACACAACACGAACACACCACACACATACAAGATGCAACTAAACATGCGGTTACAAATTCCTAAAGTTTGTCTATAACACCCAACATCCGAAAGGAAAGGAAAAAGCCAAGACAACCAAATTCTCGACTTGTTAAGTATCGGACTTTGGCATTTCATTTTTTTATGATGATACATTATTCATATGAATTACATGATAAATCACTTTATGATAAGGTTCAGTTGAACTAGAGTAAGTTGATTGATTGTATACAACTTTTTATATACGATTTCTAACATGTTTTCAAAATGAATCAACTGAATGCATATTGACGTGAAGCTACATGAATAAGAAGTTAAATGCAACAAATATCATTTTTGGTGATGCAAGATGAGTGAGATATAACATATCTAAGCAGGTTTGATCATAGATGGTGCAATGTATGAACAAATGAACATCAATATAACATGGAGGCCAAAACATGCACATACACCCCTACAAACCTAGCATGAACAGAGACTATACAACCTAATCTAACATCTAAAACAACCTAAAATAGCCAACATCACCCAACAAAGCAACCAAACAACAAGAAAGTAAAAGAAAAGAAGGGGAAGAGACATACCAAGGAGAAGAAGAGGAAGATGGAAGTGAAGAGGAGTTCACAAGATTTGGAGGTGACAAAGATGGTTTGGCAACAGCTAGAGGAGGCTTGGAGAAGGGGAAGAAGGCTCAGGTGGTGAATGAGGATGAAGGAGAAGTGAAGGAAAGGGTGGAGAGGAGGGAGAGAATGAGTTTTCAAAAGAGACTAAAAATAGTCCCATTGAGGGATAAACCTAAAAATCTCCCCCTCACACATCGGACAACCTGAAACTATCATCGTCTAACATCATCAGACGAAACTCACATATCATTGGCTGATAAATACCTCCTTAAGTCATTAGACGAAACTCACAAAGGAGACTTTCACAATCGGTATAGGCAAACCCCAAAACTCACATGACTCTGATACCACTGTTAAGCCCAATAAGCACCCAAAAGGGACATGTAATAAGTATTACGAGTATCTCTTAATCCAAAAGCTACCTCAAAGAATAAGATTTTCCAATTAGCCTATATTTAAGTCGCCAACATCATCCACAACTGATGTGGGATAAACCTAATAGCATGGAGGATTCAAAGGTGCCGAAAGAGAAAAAGAAAAACTCGAAACGAGAAAGTATGGGCTCAAGGGTGTTGGACTGGTACATAGGCGTCCGTGGTTTGAACCAAATGGGAAATTCAAACCCTAATTGAACTTAAGGTCATTGGTTGGTGCCTTGGCACTTAGCTTGTTTCGCTCATTTTAGGGTTTCAACTAAAAAGCAACATGAGCATACCATACACATATGAGATGCAACTAAACATGTGGGGACACATTCCTAAGGTCTATTTACAACACCCAACACCCAAAAAGTAAGGGAAAAGCCAACACAACCAAATACTCGACCTATTAAGTCTTAGACTTTGACATTTTAATTTTTTATAATGAAACATTATTCATATGGATTACATGATAAATTACCTTATGATAAGGCTTGGTTGAACTAGAGTAAGTTGATTTATTGTTCAATTGTGATTTGAATAATTTGGAATGTTGTGACATTTTAGACATGTTATGGTGAACATGTTGTGGACTTGAAGCCATTGGACAATGATGTTGGTCTTGGACTTAAAGTCTTGGACTTGGACAATTGCTAATGCTTTGAAAACTTCTTAAAAATCAGAATGTATATGTGGAGTCTAATGCTTTTAATATGTTGAACTTATTTGAATTTGGAATTCAAACTTGAGTGGAAAACTTGTGTTGAAGTTTGGAAGAACTTGTACCATATTAATGCTCAAGTAGCTGGGTGCTATGGATAAGCTTTACCTATTTTGCTATAAATAGGAGGATTAGTTTATGGTGAAAGTTTGAAGCTTCAATGGTACATTTATAAGAAGAAAATGAATAAACATTGAGAATTAAAATTTCGAACTGCATATGCTTTGCTAAAACTACATTTTTTAAGTTCTCAACTTTGGGATTTAAGAGAGTGTGTTACAATTAGTTATTGTATTTAGATCTATTAAGTAATTCCATTCTCAAAGATATTGTTGATCTAGTGAGGAATTGCTATAAAGAGGATTGGTGATCTTATGCTATATGCTTGCACTATTGGGCTATTGTACAATTTAGGCATAATGTATTGTTGAGTGGTGTTATAATTATAATTGTTAAGTTCGCTTGTGAAGTCGAGTTAGAGGTCAAGGGGTGAAGGACAAGCATGCCTTTTGGAGCCAGTTCGGAGTTAAGTGCAGTGAATGATAAGTGGTTTGTGAAGTACTTGAGACTTCAGTTTTGTTTGGTGAAGGACAAGTGATTGTCCACTTAAGTTGTAAATACTTTTGGTTTGGCTATAGTGAAGCATAAAAACTCTATTTAACCGTTGAACATGGTGGCATAAAAGAGAGGACATACCAGTTGATAACCTTTTAAAAAATCCTTCTGTTCATTGTTTGTATTTTTTACCTTACTCTTAGTTGATCTAATTTTGCTAACTTATTTGTTTCACATCTTATGTATGATTTGTCCAACACATCAAATTGGTTCCTGTTTTGTTAATAAATAACTTATACTTTTGCTAGAGTTATACTTATCTCAATTAGTTATCACTTAAAGTATAATTCATTTAATATTTCATCAACAGTTTGAACTATTTTAATTGCTTTGTGCTTAGGTGTTAGAGTTTGAACCTTCATCTGAATCTTTTACAACCAATTCGAGAGAACAAATAACAAACATATCCACATAGCATATCAATGGTTAACAAATATCATTCACATGTTATTCCACTCAGTTTACATGTGAATCACCACAAAACCATTGGACAAACGACCTCGGTTTCGCTTTTTCTATACTTATTCTTCCTAAACAGAGTTAAAATTTCTATTTTTTAAAATAATCATTGAAAATCAGGTAGACTCTACTTGGCATAATCAAAACTTGGATGTACATTGGGGTACAATAAAATGAGGATCAACTAAAAAATTTCCATCACATATAAGGTCATAATAGGGCTAGCATTACAGTTAAACATCTAATATATGGATGGTCCTTTATATAATTGAATGAGTACTTCAATTAGTGAATCAGTTTATATGTACAATAAACACATCGATAAAGTCTAATTTGATAAGGAAATTGCATTGAAAATCAGATAGAAATATAGTACACAACTGAGACATGAATTTAAGTGTTTTAGAAAAAAATATTTTAGATAAAAATTGTTACCCAGAGGTTGACCTATCCTCACCTTCGCCTTACGGCTCACTTATAGTGAAATAAGCTTTCTAATGCAAAAAAATATCTAATCTAAAATTATATTGAGAGAATTATGACATATATAAGTCAGTTTTAGATTTGAAATAGGGTGATAATGTAGCTAGTTTGTAATTAAAATTATTTTATTCAATAAAGACATTATTAGACTAAACAAACAGAGAAAAATTAACTACACTTCCAATAATTTAATAGATCTTATGGTTTAGTAAATAGAGCTTTAAAACTCTTCAATGAGATTTATAAAATCAACATAATTATATAAGGAGTTGCTATCGTCTCCACAAGTGCTCCGCAGTGTGCAACGCAATACCAACTCTTATATATAAGATGTACTGTTTATGTGTTAGCTCATGATTAGTATTTTTTATTTAAGAAGTGACAAATAAACACACATAATATATAACTATCATTTCCATCAATTTACTTAGTAATGCCTTTGTTAGGTTGCATGAAAAACTTGCCCTTCTATAAAATAATTCACCATAAAAAAATACAAAATATTAATTTTGGCCCACATTAAATTTAAATATGTGTTTGTTGTTTATTACAATATGGACCTCAATTATTGATTGAGTGTCCAAAATGCGGCTACCAACCAGTTAAGTTGAACAAGTATTGTCACCATTCCATGCAATATTGTTAAATAAATCTATGCTAGACAAATATTATTATTATTAGTATTATGAAGATAGACACTGTTCTAGAGCCAACTCACCCAAAGATTTAGATTAAAGCCAAATTGAGTCAATAGCCAGATAAATTTAATACCAAATAAAATTAAATAAATATTTTAATTAAAAGGTTTGGATCATTGGATTAACAAAGTTCTTTTAAATAAAATTAATAAAGTGATAAATGGAATTGAGAAAAAAAACTTGGAAACATATTCACAATTATCAATAAAGCCTTAAGTCTTTTGATAATACAAGTTATAATGATCACTGAGAATTTAGTGATACATAGAGAAAAATAAAAACTCTATCAGCTCATCTATTAGTTCTTCTAAAATGGCATCTCCTATTTCTCTGGTGATCTCTTCCGCAAAAATTTGAAGATCCATCCATGCTCTATTGTTGGCCATATCTTTAGAGCAAATTTCCTCTAGTGTCCATGGATCAGGAGGGTGTAAATACCAATCAATAGTGTCTGCTATCTCCAGGACAGTATATTTATCTGGTTGATTTTCTAGCATGGTGGTTGTGATGGATGAACAAGATGGCAAATGAGTTAATAGTTCCTTGTGTATGTCTTCAAGGCTTTTGTGGGTATAATTGATAAGCTTGCAGAGGAATGATTCCACATGAATTGGAAATGGAGAAGAATAGTTTCTTCTTTCTAGTTCTTCATGGATTAAGCACACAATTTCTGGGATTCCTGTGATGTTTCGATACGGAAAAAACGATTCACTGAGGATTTGATGGGAAGCAATTTCAATGGAAACATAGAAATTTGAAATACTTCTCTTGAACGAAAATAAATTTCAAACAGTACCACTGACCAACAAATGGATCATAAGATTATGTTTACAGTGTTAGATTGCTTACTTAAGGAGATGTATCATATTTTTCAAGGATGTACTCACTTGGCCATTCTAGGGGCAGCTTGTCATGGTCGTCATCTACCACTGGCTCATCTGATAAAGATGTTGCTGCTTTGTTCACACACTGAGGAAAATAATAATCAGAGATGCATTATACTTCTTTTAATCTGCTATCATTCAATACAAATAGTCAATTATGTCTGTTAGTTTTTTGGGAAAACTTCCTCTGAAGCACCAAAGTGACCTGACTCCTCCAATGCTTTTCCATCGCTGGTCCCAAGCCCGGATGAAGGAGGAGGATTGTTTCCGGTTGTAATTAAATGAATCCTAGTTTACAATCCATGTTCCTAACCTCTGTTTGGAATGAGGTGAAAGAAAAAGAAGAAGAAGACGATCAAAGTTACCTGAAATAAGCATGAGTTTTTGTTTTCTTCATCTTGGAGAATATTTGTATTCTTTCTGTTTTTCTCTTCATCTGTAGTTATATATTTTTTTTCCAAGTATTAGTTTCCACCTAGGAATAGAAATAATTTTTGTACTCTGAAAGAAACGAAAAAATCAATTGCCTTCTATTAGTAGAAAGAAGTGTTACCTTGTATGTTAGCTAAAACATTGTTGCTAGCCTCTCCTTCAGCACTTCCAGCGACGCATTCGACTTCAAAGTCATTCATATTCTTTCTGGAATTGCAATTTTTTTTAGGTTCATTCATTTCACACAGTAGATTGAGATTGTTAGCATAGAATTCAGTGTATAGGTATGGTGAATCATATACAAAGGCTGTCTTCTTATTGTCTTTTTGATTTTGTATTGGAAAAACTATATAACTTCCTTTAGAATGTGCAGTCCTGGTGGAATTCTTGCTTTCTTGATCGATTTTCAGTTCTTCTTTATTGTCCCCCCTGTAAAGCATAATGTTGGGATGATTTCTTGCTTCTTTGAATGTAGGGATCTCTCTTAGTCTAGATTTGTGGCCTTCCAATTGCATATCTTTCTGTTCCATTGTTTGTAGCATGGAAACTTCTCTAGACTTCTGAGAATCATGGCCATTAATGGCTAAACTGCTGCTGCTATCTGAAATATCTGGCCAAATATTCTTCCATCCTCTTATCATTCTTCTGAGTTTCATTTTGAAATTCATGAAAGAAATTTGGGCTTCTTGATTTTTTGCTTCCTGCTTCAAAATAGATGTAGTGTGTGGAAAACAATATGGTATGCCACCTCCCGTAGATAAATTCACTGTTTCCTTCCTATACCTCTCTATAAAATACCTGTTGTTCTTGTATGCAACCCTATTATTCTTAATTGACTCTTCATATTTTCTGATCAAGTGGCCATGAGTTTGGCATGTTTTTGCCTTCTGAGCTTTGCGCAAGTCTTCGATATGCCGAGCAAGGTATGAATTAGGATCCTCCAACATCTTCACAAATAGCCTTTTATTCAGATTCAATATTTGTAGAACATGTTTAATTGCCTTGCCATATTGAGTGGCTTCACCTTTGCTTATTTGCTTTGCTTCAACAAACTTCTGGTTTAGGAAAACTTCCATTGCATCAGTTAATCTCTCATCAAGAATAACCTGCTTTTGAAGTAGTTTTGCTTTAAGGCCCTTTTGTTCTATCTGTAACTCTTGGTATCTTTGGATTCTGCTGGCATTCTCCACATCTAAATGCATGTTTGTTGATTTTGATTGCAGTGATTGGTTTATATTCTTCTTTTCCCTCTTGCAGTCACTGTTTGCCTTCTTATTAAGGTTCTGTATTTCTTCTTTCCCTTCACACTGGAAATTCTTATAACTAATCTTTTGATCTTCCATGAGTACAGCCATTTTTCTGTCTCCCTATGATACACAATTCACAAGGTTTTAGGTTAGATCAAAACATGCTGGTGGCTTGTATTGGAAAAATGGTAAATTCATGGCAGGGAGCATATATTTGACATCTAATTTAAGAACATAAATCTCACGAGAATGTGCGCTTATGATAATGAGGTTTATTATGCTAACATAGTATTTTTCTAACTTACCAGGCTCTGGTTTTGCGTTAAATTACAATTTTGCTTCCGTTTATCGCGGCTTTTAACGAAGTTAAAGCCAGGTCCTTGACAAATCTCATCTGCGAAACCCAGAGAAAACCAAAAGAATCTATTTAATAAATCTACTCCTCTGCATCAGAACTTCTGTATATGTATTTAAAATCTTGTCATATCAGGCACTTTCTCTGGTGAATAAAGACACTTCTTTCTATTGTCTATCTAACCTCTTGTTTTCTTGTTCTTTTTAAGATCTATGAACTATTACAGAATTAAGTGTGCTTACCAATTTGTTGGTTGTTTTGCCAATGATGAGAGATTAATCTCTGACTTTTATAACCATGGTGTAGTTCAAGCATGCCAAGCAAGCCTGAGATGCATCCTATTTGTCTTTTCTTCCAGGGTTTTTGCTTTATCTTTGCCATGGTTGTTGGTGCAAACCTACAGATCATTTGCAGCATCATTCTGGTTCACCATCACTCAACCAAAAAGTTTGGTAAAAAATTCCCATGACTGCAGAGCCAAGAAACAAGAATCATACCTGACAAAAACCTGTATAGATGATCACGGACAGCATCTATCTGTATTCTGAAATTCAAGCGTTGAAAATTACTTCATAAAATGAGAAAGAAGGATTATTTCTGATGGACATATACATTGAAAAGAAGCTTTTTCTTAATGAAGAACTTGAAGAGCTTACCATTGAGCATTGCAAGAAAGCTACAAGCATCTGCTCCAAACAATTCTCTCTACAAGTTGTGTTGTCTCAATATATGCAGATATTTTGTATGCTTTGTTTTTGCATTGTCAAGAGTTGAATCCTTGGAAGTGAGGATTGGTGTGTTTATAATAATACTGATCAGAGCTATCCTTGCTGCATGTGTTGGCCAACACCTGGTTTACTTCTATTAAAAAAATTGTAAGTTGCTTTAGAAAAAGAAAATTATGAGTTGAATGAAGTTCTTATTTAATTGTAAGTTGATGAGTCATCAAATCAATCAACAAATTATTCTGCTATGGATTGAAATTGAATATATCAATTGCCTATTTGATTGAAGTGGTTCATCCACTGTGACCTCACAACTATTGGACTATACAAAATTGTGATTGAGTAAGGGAAGATCATGAGAAGTAGAAGCTCTTTTCAATTACCATATATGATAATTTTTTTTAGCAACCCAGGTCCATATTTAATTCATTTTTTAAATATAAGTATGCAATATATTTATTTTTATATAAATTTATACAATCTATATGTTGAAAAGAAGCAACCCAATAAGAGTTGTTACTATGTGACCAAGTGGTCGGTTCGAGTCATAAAGCATGCCTCTTACTAAATGCAGGATAAGGTTGGATCTTGGTATATTTATTTAATAGCTCTTTCGTGTTCAATTTTTAAAATGTTTTTTTTTTATAAAAAAAATAGCATCCTTTGATGGTAATGGCTTGACCCAAATGAACCATGTTTAAAGAATATATGTAGCAAATAATAAATAATTTAATCGAATAAAAAAATTCAATAATATATATGATCATATTTAATTTTCTTTGGATTCATGTTGAAGAATTAGAGATGAGTTTGGTTTTGCATGTCAAAATTAGAAAAGAAAATTTAGTTGGTTAAAATTGATTTCAAAGCGAGGAATTATTTGTATATATCGATAATAATTTGTAAGTTTACAATCACAAAATCATAACTTTTAATGAATGTGACATTTTGCAAATCATAAACTCGTATGGACTCACTTGAAGCCTAGAAGTACAAAATACGCTCGATCACATTGATCAAAAAATGCCCGATTTTTACGGTGAAAACCTTTTGCTAGAGTTTTTTTTTAAGAATGGGTTTTGGCGACGCAAAGGAGCAACACCGTTGGGGATGTCGAGCGTCTCCACCGTCGATGAAAGGGAGGAGCAAATTTTTTTTTTTTAAAGATTGTCCCCTCTATAAATTGTGAGGAATAGCAATAAAGCTAAATCGTGCTGAACTTAAGTTGTGTATAATCGCCCAAAAGCCTTTGTGTAAAAGATGTCTATTTTATATATTAACATTTGCTTATAATATAATCCAATGATGAATAAATGTTGTAAGTTTCACAAACTCTTCAATGAATGTTATAATGAATTTTACTCACAGAAAAGGGCATCTTATTTCATTATAACAAAATGATATATAAATAAAAAATCTTTTCCTTCTACCCGACTGAAATTATGCCAAACTAAATTCATATAATTATGAGTTTCCGTAGGATAGAGTTTTGATAGCCGGATGTCCTTGGTGAAATTATTATTATAGAATATTTAAAATCTTAATTTCATTCAAATTATTGATATTCAACAGATCCCCAAAGACCCAACTCCATGTCCAGGAGTGGAGCGTTGGTGTTCAATATTTTTCATCATTCATTAAAATTTTATAAATACATAAAACTGGAAAAAAATTAATAGTAATGCGCTTGTACGTCTGATACCTAATAACCATTTAAGGCCAATCAGGTCAAAATGTCTCAATTGCCATAAAACTTTGAAGTTTTAGTTATAACGGCCAACCACCACTCTAAGTTTGATCGTTGCTAATTAAACCTGTCCTAATCATCAAGAATTAGTAATCAACATAATTTGAAAAAAAAATACTTACAGGTATGTTAGATAAATGAACATAGATGATGGGTAATTAAGGAAAATATCTACTGTTTATTATTAATTAAAAAAGGAGCTAAATACCAACCTCTGATTAAAAGTAGAATTTTGATCAATCAAAATACAACAAAAATTTTTAAAAAAATCAAATTAATATAATTTATTTTCTCATTCAATTATGATCTATCATATATCTTTAAATCCAATGTTCATCAAAATCTATCTCTAAAATATTAAATTATTATAATTTATATTGAAACTTTATCTATAAAATTAAATTCTATCTATAAGCGTGACATCTTACATAGTAAATCATGAAAACCATTATCCAAAATCCCACACCAGTAACGAAATTAATACTTAGATTGCTTATCTTTGGTGACTTAGCCAAGTCAGCCAAACTTGGGTGTGGACAAGAACGTCTAGCCTGAATTCATGTGCATTTCAATAAACTTTAATTCAAATACTTGATCTATCAACAGGTCAAGTGTTAAAGAATATTTTTTTTCAATTAGCAATCATTTCATTTTTAAAAGAATATATGTTAAATTCATAAAATGGATATTCATTACATACACAATCATTATAAAAAAAAGAAATTCAAATAGAGCAAAACTCTTCATGTATTTACTTGAAACACATGCATAGATTAACTATGAAGATCACAAGGCTAATAAATACTGAAAGTTAAAGTCAAACTGCATAACTCCCAAGTTGATTTCCTTCATCATTTTCTCTCTATCTTGTCCTCTAAAGCTTTCCATGATGCACTTCCTCAATGAACCTGAGGTTGGCAATTGATCACAAACCCATTCCACCAAGGACTCCAAGTCCCTAGCTACTTCATTTGCAATGGAGACTAATAGCCTGGGAAGCATGATCTTCCTTGACGTTGTCACTATCATTGATGCCTGTAGATACTCCAATTTGGCTCTCTCAAGCTCACTTGTGATGCCCTCACCTGTGTATATTCTCACCTGCAGATCATTGAAATACAACTGGATTAAATGAAATGCAAAACTCGAATTCTTGTGTGCTTATATGAAACGTTCTATACTGATTTAGCCGGATTTTTTTTTTCAAAATATTCTGAACTTGATACAACTCGATTGCTCAAACATCATCATGTAAAAGGTAATAGATTTTAACTTGCCATTAGAGAATACCGGCTTTACAGAAATATCTAAGTGATGACTATCTATTAATACATAAACTATAGTTTGACTCCAATCGGGTCCTCGCCACTTCATAACTTTCCTAGTCAAACTTTATGAATGATTTCATTTAATAAGACTTCATGATCAAACCCATTTAACTTCCGGCGCCTACATAACATAAGAAAATAAAATAACATTAACATCTTTGTACTTTAATAAAACCTTGTTTCAAAGCATTATGAGTTGCATTTTTTATAGTTTCATGTTTTGTGTTCTTAATCTATATTAGTCGTTAATACAGTATCCCGAAGGAGTGAGTTGACTCTGTCAACTCCACACCATGATCGATGGACTCAAGTCTAAGTCATGAGTTTTTTAAAGTGTTGAATACCACCAGAAATCATTGTGTTATATGTTAAGTTCAATACATAAGTTAAAAGTCAAGAACTAAATGTCAATTCAATAATAATTTCCACAAATAAATGAATAAATATTTATCTCTTGAGTATTGGGAAGAATTATGATCCTATTTACTCACAGCAGGTGAAGACCGAGCTCCTTGTGAAAGTGCAAAGATGATATTGGGTTCAGGGCAATCAAGGCCATAGATATTCTTGATCATGTCTTCATTGTTGTCCCTCTCACTTTGCGGGCCAATCTGCAAACAGGACTAACATTCATTAGTTTGTTCATATCATAATTGAAGAAAAACTATTCAATGACTAATCAAAGGTAAATGAATTTGGTAGAAACTAGAGTTAATTTGATTTTTAGAAGATTGTCAAACTTGTTTTATGATGGTTGTTTGTCATTTTCTATGTATTATTGATATTATGTTCAAGTAAGTAGATATGAGCGTTTTGATTACACTCACCTCAATCACGTTGGAAGGTGGTTGCCTCAGAATAAACTGTTCAATGGCCTTGGCATTTAGTTTCTTCCCTCCAATGTTGAGCATTGCCTTTTTTTGATAAAAAATGTCACATTTAGTACTAAACAAATTATGATGAATGGCGTGACCATAGAATCACAGGTGATTGGTGAATAAATGACATACTAATGACGTATTGTAGCTTATTGCAGATCATGGATGATTGGTGGATGATGTTTAGCTTATTCCACACAATAAAAAACAGTTTATAGTGATCCAAGAAATTCTCTGAGTCAAATTGGTGTTAGATATCAGTTTTCATGAAACTGATAAGAAAAAAATGCTATTTAGCTGTCTCCTTTACATGTTGGGCATTGGCATTTTCTCAAAGAAATTAAGATTATGGCATATCAATATTTAATTAAACTCTTAAAACTCAGATCATGCATGGTTAAAGTGGTCAATATTACCTTCTTCATGACTGACTGCATCTTCTCTGGTGTTGTTGGATGTCCATGGTGCAAGTAACCCTGTTATTCCAAACAGCAAAAAGTTCATCAGGAAAAAGGTGCAACTAAATTGTATATCATATACATAGCAAAAAACTTGTCAATAGGCAATTTGGAGCTGATTATCAATATAAACAAACCTGCATCAAACAAGCATTATATAAATTAATCCAAAAGGCCACTTTTTGTTGATGAGTGAGTAACTTCAAGTCAACCGAACTGAGATGGTTTATCATGGACCTGCACAAATCCAAATCATCCCATGCAATCCATCAACATATGAAAAACTGCATGCTGGCAAAGAATTAAAATTTTACTTGTGATGTAGAATATTTTACTAACAAAATTGTTCACTAGGTTTTATCATTCAAAATGGAATTTAAAAAATAATGTCAAATTGAAACTGCCATGAAATGATATGTGTACCTCAACTTTTTGAACAACGGAAAGCAACTAGGAATGCTTTTGGCATCCCAAGAGTTGGATGTGAATATCACATAATTCTTGTAAGGTCCAATGTCTCTCATAATGGAGTCCTCAATATCAAAAATACCGTATGGGTCTTGTGTCTGAGAATCTCTTTTCGGATTAGGACCAGCCTTCTGGCTGAATACTCCCTCAGTTCTGAAACTCTTTGAGCTCAAAGAATTTGATTGGTTGGACCTTGAAACAATTCCTGGCTTCTCCATCTCTGATGCTCTTGTTGTTCTTATCAATCTCATGAAAATGCAGGTTAAACACTTCATTATACTCTCTGATAGTTTGTTCGGTTGCCATTTCTGGTTTGAACTATCTTCTGAAGTAATTGAATTATCAGAAAAACTTAAGCTAGATAAAGGACTGCTGTGAGAAATTATCTCCTGATCGTCTCTGGATTTTGATGGTCTTGATTTATAAGGAGAAATTGGAACAAGATTGCCAACTTGAGAGGCTCTTGAAATATTCTTCTTCCTGTGTTGTAGATCATTAGAAGCCTCCGGTTGTCGAATTTTGTCGATGCCACCGCTGAATTTCTGGATCTGAAAGTCACCCTTGATAGCTCTGTTGATGAAGAACAAACTCCTTGATTGATCAGATGGCCTCCCTATCTGCCCACTAGTGAATTGTGTCCTCATGGGTAGTGCTGACGCACTTCTTGGTAAGAGACTTGCCTCTTCATTTGTTGTCAAGTTCCATCTTCCAATGTTGGCATTGCTAGCCTTCGTCTCTGATATTTCATGACTTATAAGGCTCATCTCATGCTCCAAACGAGTAATTTCTTTATTTACCATCGCTAATTCTGCAAGAAGCTCCTTCGCCTGTGTGCATAAATACAATGTGCAATCACAAAATCTTAAAACCATATGTATAGATTGTTATATAAATTATGTATGTGCCTATCTCTTTATTATCCTTGATAGAAGCAGGGGCTTGTGATTGGGGAGTCTATAGGTGTAAGACAATTCAACGGAATGTAATGATCACTTGCAACGCCATATTGTTCAACATACATTGCCTTACTACGCTCAATGCCTACATGGTACAATGATATTATTAGTCCATTGCAGTAATCTTGACTTAGTTACATAGCGTCACTGTTTTATGTTCTAAGATTAAGCTATTATGAACTAAGGGAGTTAGAAAGTTTGTTTGTATCATAATACACTTGATGCTAATTAATATCAATGTACATACCATGATCAAAGACAAAGAATTTTACCTTAGGAGGGAGGAAGCTTGGGATAGGAACAGGAGATCCACCAAAGCTCTGTTCCATAGCTTGTTGCAAAACATGCTTCATCCTCTCCTCGTGGAAGAGTATTTCTTTCAATTTGTTAACCTGGATACCCAGCCAAATGCATTGAATCATTCTATGTTGCACAACGCATCCCATGCATGTAATGTGCGCAGAAAATACTAAAAAATACATACTATGAAATAAATGTACATGCAGCTAAAAAGACATAGCCTAATCACCTCTTGTTCTAGCTCCATTATTGCGTTTTGCCCATTACTAGCACTCTTCCTTCTCTGTAACGCCAATAAATAATCAAGCCAACAGCAATTAACTTGTTTTCTAATCATGGCAAAATTAAGGAGGATAATTTCAAGATGATTTTAAAGAAAAGAGAAAGTTGATTAAAAGCTCAAGATGAAATAATATCATTGAAGAAAAACACAATATACATGAAGTTGATTAATCAACATTATTAGCAAAAACATGCTTGCCTGCTTGCATGCATCAAAGACAACATCATAAATGCACCTTCAAAACTAACACGCATCATTATATCATGAGAGTTTGGAGAAAATCAAATAAACGACCCATAACAATAAAAAAAAAAAAAAATGCACCTTACTATCAATCATTATTTACACGATGATTCCACCAGGTGTAACTTAGTAACAAGCTCATGCATGCATGTATGTATTAATGGAAAGGCCAGCAAATGCATACCAGCGGCGACGACGACGACGGCCGTGGCTTTGCCGGACGGTGGACCTGGGCGGCCATCTCTCGTGGGGGAGGCGGTACGACAAGAAGCCAGTGAAGGCTGAGAGCATGATGATGAGGTAGAGGCGGGTGGTGGATGTTATAAGTGGTGAATTTGGTGTCGCGTCGTCAAGAGAGGAGATGGAGCGTAGAGTGGAAGGGATGGTGGGAGGTGTTGGCAATGGGGACGTTTGAACGAGTTCTGCTGGTACCAACCGCCGCATTTGCCCACCCTTGGAGGTGTACATCCCTACTCTTCGTCCCGCCGTCTTAATCGCCGATCGCCGCCACCGTCAAAGTTCTACGCAAAGGGACTGGCGGCGGCCAAGCGGCGGTGGCGATGGCGATGGTGGCGGCGGGGCAACGCGATTGTTTCGGACCAAAGCAAAGGGGGGCTTATTATTATTATTATTATTATTTTAAATAATAATAATAATAATTTCAAGAGGAGAGTTGGGTTCATATGGGTTATTAATAAGGGTGGAAACAAGCCAAGCTTCTTGCGAATTTTTTGTGTTCGGCTTAGCCTAGCTCGGTTCACGCTCGTTAATTTTATGCTTGAAAAAATACCCGGTTTGAAATGGATAAGCTCGTTGAATAACGAACAAAGCTTGATCAAAAGAGTGTCGGCTTAGCTTGGCTCGAAACTTGAATTTGATGTGTTCAAACTCGAAAAAATGTTCGATTCGGCTCGGCTCGTAAATACTATTAAGGTCACATTGAACTTATATAGTGTTCAAAATTTTTTTTGATCTTATATAAGTTGAACATGTAAACATTTGCTGGGCTCAAGTTCAGTTGGAGTTCGGCTCAAACTCGGCTCAAGCTCGGCTCAAACCAAACCCAAACACCATAAATTTTGGATAAGCTCGATTCAGCTCGTTTACATTAAAGCTCGACTCGACTCGTTTTATATCAAGCCAAACTCAAACACACCTGTATTCGGCTCGGCTCGTTTTATATCAAGTCAAACTCAAACATACCTTATTCAGCTCGGCTTGTTTACACCCCTAGTTATCAAATGTCCCATGGTATTCTTTAAATTCTATCAGCATAAGATCGTAAATCTCATAATTTTGGATCAAAAATGGAGTTTGAGTATTTTGGATAAATAACAAGTTTGGGATGGTCTAAAATATCAATAGATAATATATATAAAAATATATATTCTAAATATTAAAAATAAAATTTTTATTATTTTTTCATATCTACCCCATAAATTTCATTTTGTTACATTACATTAAAACACATGGAATTTTTTCGTCTATATTATATTTATGTCTTTGTTAATTTTAGGTGGATTCTTCCCCACAATAATTTTTTAGACCCCTCAATACTTACTTAGGTTCTAATTATAATGACTATTATTTATTTGGATTATAATTTTACCTATTAGGAATTGAAAATATTAATAAATTTTAAGATATTTGTAAGTATATTATTAAATTAAATCTTATTACTTAACAAGATATACTTAATTTAGATTTTTACCTTTTATATATTTATTTACATATTGTTATTTATTATTAAAAAACTTAGAGTATAATTTTAATCAATTTTACAATCTTTAAAATTAAATTTTAATTATTCATTAAAATATATAACTATATTTTTTGTCAAATATAAATAATATTTATAATTTTTGTTTAAAAATAGTACATAATAATTCTTAAATTAATTTTTTATATTCATAATATATATCATATGCTATAAATCAGACACGTATAATCAATGATTAGTTAAACTGCATAAATACTGATTATATTTAATTATTACATAATAGCATAGCATAATCGTAATTATAAATTACAATAAAAAGAACATAATCATAGCATAACATGACATAATTGAAAACATAGCTTGCATAACATATCATAAATCAAGTTAATTTAAAATTAATTAAGTAACTGATTAACTCATACTTAATTCATTAGATGAAGCTAATACGTAATGAGTTTTCACCACCAAACCTAACATCATAACATAAACCCATGTGATCACATACACTATAGAGATAGTAGTGTGCAGAGAATATAAAATTTTTCAACTCTAACATAGACGGTGGCCCTTACATGAGAGGTGTGCACCACAGTCACTGAAATATTATGTCTACTAAACGAGTCATAAATATATAGAGAATTGGCTAGGAGGTCTACGTTCTCGTCAGCCTTATCTCCAATGAAAATAGATAAGTCATCATTATAATACCTAAACTTAACCTGTAAAAATATAAAAATATATCTTAGTTATATGTCTTATCTTATTTACTTCTTATCATACATAATCATATTATCTATTTTGTTTTCGATTGAAAAAATCATCCAGATAATCATACTTCTAAACCGGCTAATTACATAAAATCAAGAATTATAAAACTTTCCAAATGATGACTAAACAAACCTGGATATTGCGACGAAGTCCTTGCACTCATCTATAATGTGCCCCTAGCATGAACAATCATGTAAACCTAGAACATTACTTATCGTAGACTACATGATTGTACATGAATGTCATGACAAATATGAATGAAATAAGTTTTAATACTATAACCATAAGAAAATATAACTTACACTTCATTCATACTTTCATTAGTCATTCATTTATTTTTATTTACATCAAAATCAATAGAATTGTCCCATGCATCATATAAATATTCAGCATTAGAAATAACATAGACTACCCCTTAGAATTTAGTCATGCATTATATGATAAATTGCTCATAATTTTACACCACATATATCATAGGGCCCTTATCATATAATGATATTAGTAATTTAGTCCAATATTATCATGATAATACATAGTTAATATAATTTATAATTAACCAATTTAATTAATAATTTAATAATGACCAATCACAAATATATCCATAACAAATAGAAACAAAACATATATTTTTTTACTCTTAAGACCTTTTTCTATGATTTAGGTGACATTTAGACATGTTTAATATGAGTTTTAATGGACGATTGCAGGTTCTAAATTCAACACGATTTAGATTGAAAATTGGATAATTTTACCCCTTAAGTAAATAATTAATAAATTCCAAAATATAACTTCGATGTCGATGATTCTTATTGCGCTAGAAAGCTTACTTTAAGGGCTACAACTTCTAGTTCATGTGGTTTCTCTGAATTCTAACGTATAGCCCTCTTATATTATATATCAACTTCAATTCGTGTTTCTAACAAATTTTTAACAATTTAAGAATAGAAACTATTAACTCTTTATTAAATATAGAAAAATCTTAACTTTCTTTATAATTCATATTCAATCTATATCTAAATATTAGAATATAACTTTAAACTTAATTTATATAAAGAATTCATAATCATCATCATCATAATTTTAATATATTATCATGAATTTATCATACTATACTAGTAAACTAGTCAAAAGACATTAAATATGATCTATGCATAAATCCTTAAAAAAAATCACACAAAATCATAATTAATGATATATATATATATATATATATAGGATTTCCTACCATCGGGGTAGGAAATCTTTACTTGCCCCGAAATAGATCTCGGCTGTCCGATCATAAAGACAGCCCAGATCTATTGTTAATTTTTTTTTTCAAAAATGCCCCTTCCCCGTCGTATCGCTCGCGTCCCCCCTCCCCAGCGTCGCCGCCCCGACGTGGCTACCCCCCCCCCCCCCTCTC
>JAVDBV010059867.1:0-20560 GCA_032619315.1 Piper longum
AATAAGAGCTCGGCATAGGCTCATAATCACTAAAAGATTTGTGAAATATTAATGGGGAATATATTGACTTGTTTCATGTAATTATACGGCTTAGTGGTTTTATCACTAACGCGGAATTGCCTCCGCAGGTGAACAACTTTGGACTGATGCTTAAGAGTGTGGTGGATGGTTCTTTTACCAAAGTAGGTTTGGTGAATTGATAATAAATTAGACTTCCTTTTTACTCTTTTGAGTTATAAGTGTGGCTACGGGAAACGGTCCAAGACTGTGAAATATTTGCTCAAGTAGTTAATTTATTTCTTTATTTTGATGCATGCTATCATAATATGATTTATTATTTTTATGATTAATAAATTTCTAGATTTATTTTCATGTTATGATTCATTTCTCAGTAACACCCGGGCTCAGTTAGGGCGGGTCGTTACAGATTATCTTCTCCCCGGACTTGTACGCCAACAACCCCGTCGGACTCTACGACCTCTTCTTCTTCGTCTTATGCATTGTTAGCCTCGACATCATCTCTGTCGAGAACAAGAAATGGCGGTACCGTAAGGACGCTGTCTACATCGGCGGACACGGGGAAGGCCGAGACGCGTACGTGGACTTCCAGTTGCTATTCGACACGAAAAACAGTGGGTGAAAGCTGACCAGCCCCAAGGAAGCACTGAGCATCAACCTTGCCACATTCAAGAAGCTGCTCCAGAAGCTCACCTTTGCCGACCACTTGTCGATCACCTAAAGAGCCCATATGGACTTTGCACAATCCCCTTGCCGGAGATTTGGTTCCGGGACAAGTCCAAGTTTTCATCGCCTGCGAGCATGGAAACTATCAATCTCTTCAACAACAACCTCTGTAGCAAGATTTCGGTCGACACACTATTGTCCATGGCTAGACTGAAGCAGCTCACTTGCATGGCCAAATCTGGGCTGAGCTCTCCAAGCTCAAGTCTCACTGGAGAATCTTATCTTGGACAACAACGAGCTCATCAACACAATCCCCGATGGGCCGAGTGGTTGCACCAACCATCACTGGGTGTCCTTCTGGAGCAATCACCTGTCGGGCCCAATCTCGTCATGGATCGGCAAGATGAGAAACCCCATCGACGATTGCTGGAGGTGCGATGCCAACTGGGCATCGAACAGGCAGCACCTCGTTGAGTGAGGCATCGGCTTCGGCCGCAATGCTTTGGGTGGCAAGGGTAGGCAGTTTTACGTCGTCACTGACTTGTCGACAAGGATGCGGTGAACCCGACGCCGGGAACCCTCCGGTTTGGCATCATCCAAGAAGAGCCGCTCTGGATCATCTTTGTGGCAGACATGCTGATCCACCTCTGAGAAGAGCTGATGATGAACAACTTCAAGACCATCGACGGCTGTGGGTGAAATGTCCACATCGCCGGCAGCACCTGCATCACCCTCCAATATCATTATCTTGAGCATGTACTTCAGTATCCCATCCTGTGTCCGTGACATCTTCTTCCTCCTCGTCTGCTCCTGGGGCTGCTTATGCCGGCTACTCTCACTAGCCGCCACACTGGAGCTCTCCTTGGACTTGCTCTGCTCTTTAAGCTGCTTGAGGCATATCTTGTCCTTCCACATCATACTCACCACTCATGCTACTACCTAAAGCAAAGGCTCCACCACCAATTCTGCCGGCTGCCGGGAGGAGGTAAGCATCAGGATGGAGCAAACAGAACAACTTTCTTTCTAATTTATCACCACCAACTAGGTGGTGCTCTCCTTGGTAGTAATCTTGTCCTGGAGGCACTTGGACTGCTGGACAAGCTTCCGTATTTTGGCAATCTTGGGAAACTTGTGCTTAATCACCGCAGTGAACATGCTCACTCTCCATGCCTTCTTCAAGTCATGAGGCTTCTTGTAGGGTGGAGGTCCTTGCTTGTTTGACAGGCCCAGTTGCGGCCACCACCCCACTTTCCTAGTCGGCCACCATGGCGGCGAAACTCCCTTCTCCAAGGGGAACGACCGCTGCGGCGGGTTGCAGTGCTCCATCAAGGCCAAGAGGAGGGAGCCTAAGGTGGTGTCCTATAGCTCATGAAGATTATGGGGAGTTACGGTGGCAGATGCGCTATCTCCTTAAGCAGGACCAAGTAGCACATGGTCCACCCAGTACTTTGCTATGGCGACAGGGCCATTACGATCAAACTTCTCCCACCACGACGAGGTGATGTTGCTGGGACACAAGGATGACTATGCCCCCGACTCCGACATGAAAGTGATCATCTTAACATGTTTCTCATTTTTCATCTTGACACAAAAGGCTAAAAAAAAACAAGACAAACAAAAAAGGAACCAAAGCTCGAACCAATGCCTTGATGCCACTTGTTAGGAAATAGGCACTCCAGTGAAAATAGCCCAGAAAATATTCCCCTCAAGTTGAAATAAATACAAATATAAGATGAATAAGAGACGCTAAGAAAAAAAATGGATGGAAACTTTCCTTTAATTTAGAGAAAAGAAAACCAACCTATTCGATCAACTTTGATTAAGAAAATATCTTATAATCAAGTATCGAATATATTTGAGAAAGCTCTCTTAATCCAAATTAAAACAATAATAAGATTTGAAAGATACAACTCTTAAGAAATTAAGAAAATAATATACACCTTAAAAGAAAAATAGCTCAAGCTCACACCCTGGATTTTGACCCCGTTTCAACTTAAGATGATGAAAAACTTCTCTAAACACTCCTAAATACATGTGGAAAACTCCACCCAAAACTTGTAAAAAATTCTACCCAAATGTGAAAGACTTCACCTTAATAAAAAGTAGAAACTCTACTTAAATAAGTAACACTATTTCAAATTACAAACCATAGAGAAATGTAGAAAAAGAAAAGAAATTAACCATTGTTGATCTTATCGAAAAACTCAAAGTCATATCTTCACCTAACAACGAACAATTTCTTTTTTTTTTTTCACATGTATTACTAATAGTAACCCTGTGATTGTAACCACTCATGTCTCCTTTAAAGGAGAACACCTTATAAAACTTCTCCAAAAAAAAAACATACACAATAGATATATCCAATTACATATTTATAAATTAAAAATATAAAAAACTAATTAAAAATAAAAAAACTTACTCCAAACACTACTTTTTAGTATTGAAATCCTCACCAATAAATCACTTTTTGTATTTCACAAAATTTTAATGAATTTCTCCTTCCTCTGAATTTATCTCCGTGTTTTTACGACTTCTTATGTGAGAGAACGTTTTCTCGTAAGAGATGATATCTTACGATAACATCACTCTTAAAGGTGGCTCCAGGAGGTGGCTCTACTTGGCCGGGAAGTCCATCGGGAGTTGGCGACTTGATGCCATTTCTGCTGTTCGCTATACTTTCTCCGATGTGTGGGATCCATTTTCCGGTGACTTTTGGCCTCACCAGCAGATAAACTTGGTTGATACTTATTGCATGCGATGAGGTGAACAATCTTGAGTGGTGGCCAGTCCGAAAACGTCTCCAGTTGGCCGCGATAGGAGCCACAACTTGGGGATTTGACCACCGTTTGCAGTCTGGAACTGCGGCTTATTCAGGGTGTGTCCGAAGGTGGTCGGAGTTGGGCGGATGGAGGGTGGGTCGAAAGAGGGTCTCTTGTTGCTGCTTTTTGCTGCTACGCTGCTCTGGTGGGAGTTTTCTGGTGGCGGTTTCCCGGGACGGTGGACGTTGGCAGTGGATCTTGGTCGGGTTGTATCAAGGGAACTCCAAACTTCACGCCTGTGGGACTGGAGATTGCCGGAGGTGCTGTTCCGGCGAGGGGGCTCCTCCCCTATCTTCCTTCTCTTTTCTCGCTTCTTCCTTCTTCCTTTGCATGCTTTTCTTCTTCTTCTTTCTTTCTCTATTTATCAACAATGAGCCCCCTTCTCCCCACTGCAAAGAACGGGTATATACAGGGGATAGCTTCCCTCTTCTTCCCCTTACAGTTTAGGCCTGTCCTTCGTACTCTTATCTTTGCTTCCAATAGGGACGGTATTTACATCTTTTCTGGGCAGATTTTCTTAGAATGGTTTGGACTAGTCATGTCCACGTTCATACACGTTTATAAGATGTCACGTGTTCTTTAGTTATTAGTCATGATCGGCCCGTATCACCTTCCGATATAAATATACGTAACGTATTTATTGTCGAGAGGAAAAAAATGTTTTTCTATTCCAACCATTCCTTCTTGAATCTAAAGGTTTTGCGTTAAACCTGACTGATATAACAATATCAACTATGAATAATTGCCAATACCAATTATTCCCTGTCCATCTTAGCCGGTCAGGCTCTCGTCTATAAAATATTTTATCTACTTGGTGTTATTATTTTATTATTGTTTTCCCCACAGCCCAGGGGCCAGAAGTATACACTTTCTTTTCTTTTCTGTGGGGAGAAAGAAAAAGCTCAAATCTTTTTTCTTACACACAGGAGGATAGCTTACCTTAGCCCAAGAATGCCCAGAGACTCCCGTTCCTTTTTCGGTCCGACCAGCCACTTCTGACTTGTGAGAAGTTTTTCTGCATTTTGAGAGCACAAAGTAAAATTAAGGTAAGAGAGCCAATCGTACGAGAATATTTTTCGACCGTTGCCACCTCATCGAGTCCCAGCTTTCGTCGGCGCTTCCAATTTCCTAAAGAATCTCCGGGGACTTTCCTCGCCGCACCAGTTTTGTTTTCTTCGATCCTGTGGGCATGATTTGATTGACCGATAAAAATGTTGGACATGAAAAACTGCTTTTTGTGTGGGACCCACGTCAAGTGTGATAAAAAGTCAACATAATCGTACAAGATATATATATATATATATATATATATATATTTATATTTATATTTACGGGATATCTCGAATAATAGAGGGTGTCAAATAAGTTAGCGAGTCAAGCTCGATGAGTGACGAGTGTCGACATCGACTCAAATATTTCGAAATTCAGGACCCGTTCGATAAAAAAATCAACGTAGATGTACGATAATTAGTTTTTTTTCTTATTTTTTTATGGGTACAAAATCTCATCTGATTGTTTGGGCTCACGGACTTGGAAGAGTCAAAGAGTCAAAACGTCAAAACACAGACACACACACACATCTACCACGTGATTGGCATGGCCGGGTTGGGTTTCGCCGGCGGCAGCCGAGTCGCCGGTGCCGGAGAAGACGATGAGGAGGGGAAGCAGCTCCTCCTCCAGGGAAATGGCCGCGGAGCCGGGCAGCCGCCGGAGGACGCCTTC
This sequence comes from Piper longum, assembly GCA_032619315.1. Taxonomy (NCBI): domain Eukaryota; kingdom Viridiplantae; phylum Streptophyta; class Magnoliopsida; order Piperales; family Piperaceae; genus Piper; species Piper longum. The sequence goes on from JAVDBV010059867.1 coordinate 5,226, forward strand.
CACCTCGCCTACGCCGTCTACTTTACCCTTGGCGCCGGCTTCCTCCTCCCATGGAACGCCTTCATCACCGCCGTCGACTACTTCGCACACCTCTACCCCGGCGCCAACGTCGACCGCGTCTTTGCCGTCTGCTACATGCTCTTCGGCCTCCTCTCCCTCCTCCTCATCGTCCTCCACGGCGCTCACCGCTCCTCCCCGCGCCTCCGCATCAACTTCGGCCTTGCCCTCTTCGTCCTCTGCCTCCTCGTCGTACCCGTAATCGATCTGCTCTACATCAGGGGCCGGACCGAGCTCTACTTGGGGTACTATGTCACCGTCGCCGCCGTCTCCGTGTCCGGCCTCGGCGACGCCCTGGTCCAGGGCGGCGTCATTGGCTCCGCCGGCGAACTCCCCGAGCGGTACATGCAGGCCACCTGCGCCGGCACCGCCGCATCAGGTCAGAGAAGCATCTCCCTTTCTTTTCTTTTTCTTCTGCTTTTTGCCAAAGATCTTATCTTTTTTACTTTTAGTTCATAATTGTGTGGTGGTCATCGTCGATTCGATCATCCGATACCCCTTATCCCGAATTGTGGATCAAAATTTTCGTTTGGATCGAAAGCTTTGTAGTGTTTATCTTTGCGTTTTCTTAAAAAATAGAAATAAAAATCATGCCTTTGCCAATATAAGAGGCAGAATTTTAGTTTGATTTGCTGAGCTTGCATTCTTCCAATTCGCATTAATTTGAAGTAAGAGCCCTATGGTCATGTGGTTCTTTACATTTGCTAAAATGTAAAAACAAAAATCATGTCTTTGATGTTGTAAGAGGTAGAATTGTAGTTTGATTTACTGATTCTTTATTCTTTTGGGGTTTTGTCTGTTTAAATGCTTGCTTTGTTCCAATTTGCGTTTGAATTAAGAGCCCTATGGTTATGTGGATCTTTGGATTTGCTACAAAATAAAAACAAGAATCATGTCTTTGACATTTAAGAGGCAGAACTGTAGTCTGATTTACTGATTCTTTGTTCTTTTGGTGTAGTGTCTGTTGAAATGCTCGTAAAAATGTTCTCATAAAAATGCTTATATATAATGTTGGTTTTATGATCTGTAAAAAGAGAAGTTTGGCAAGGCTTAGATTTAGATGTGAACTGATTTCTGATGCGTGGAAAGTTGTATATCGGTTCACTTCTTTTCTTTTTTACCTGCTCTAAGTGTTTGAATTGATGTCACCATTGGTTTCATCTAAATTGAGTACTTGAGCTCGCAATAAAATGATGTATCTTGGTTTTTTTAATGGCCACATGCTACTTGGAACCTTTTATTATTGTTTGGTAGAAGCATTACCGAACTAGTTGACTTTCACTTTGTTATGTTGGCATTGATGAATTCGAGTATTTTTTGTTCTTATCTTCAAATGATTATTCTGGTTGTGATTTGGAACTATTGAATACTGGATTTTATTTAATGAAGAGGCTTGTGTCTTGCATTGAAGTGGCTTCTTATAATATAGTCTATGGATCACATGCATGGAAAATCATTTAATTTTTTTATTTTTAGGGTCAATGAAAAACCTCAAGGCTAGTTCACCATATGAATATGAAGATGTTGATAAAAACAACTGTTCTCTTATGTATACCTAGTTCCTGAAGTGGCTTTGATTATTTGAAATTTTCTGATGCTTGAAGCTCGACTTTGTTATTTCTACATGTACATAATTTTCTAGCGTTCTGTTGGGTTATTCTTCAATTGTATGTATAGAGTGAAAAATGGACTGAAGACTGTACTGAATTGGAGTTGTGGTATTTATATACTTTTTTTGTGTGCAGTTTAGTTGTTAGAGTTCTTGAACTTCTTATGCATTTTAGAAAAATCATCTGGTGAATTTCACGATTATTTCTATTTATTAGCATTTTAGCTAATATTTTTATAGTTGCTTGCAATGCTTTGATGTAAATTCAAGTTACGCAGTCATTTTTTTTACAATTTGGAGGGGGATTATTGATAGCAACTGTAAGCAATAAACCTATTTGTGGTAACTTTTGACTTCCCTTTCAATTTAAGGTAGGGTCATCGATTATATTCCTTTTGATTCAAGGAATTTCTCATGTAAGATTACCACAGGTTAGTCATGATCGGATCTGCCCACAGTGGTAGCTTCTTCTGTTATTTAATTGGTTCTGCTCTAATTGAACTCTTTGTTGAGCTCTAGATTTAACCAATTCTGATCCACAGGAGTGCTTGTTTCATTGTTGCGAATCATAACTAAAGCTATATACCCACAAAATGCCCATGGCTTAAGATGCAGTGCAAACCTCTACTTTGGTGTTAGTATTGTTGTCATGGCTATATGCATTGTCTGCTACAACGTATCAGACAGGCTTCCTGTCATACAATACTACAAGGATCTAAAGGCACAGGCCTTGAATGAAGAAGAAAAGGAGAAGGGTTCTCTTAGTGGAGCTCACTGGCGAAAAACATTGTGGGAAATTGTCGGTCAAGTGAAATGGTTTGGCTTTGGAATTTTTCTCATATATGTGGTGACTTTATCCATATTCCCAGGGTATATTACAGAGGACGTGCATTCTCAAATCCTGAGAGATTGGTACCCAATCATTCTCATAACTGGTTATAACGTGTTTGATCTTGTGGGAAAGACCCTACCTGCTATATACCTCATTGAGAACTCCAATATAGCAGTAGCTGCCTGCATTGGGAGACTTCTTTTCTATCCTTTATTTTTAGCATGTCTGCATGGTCCCAAATTCTTCAGGACAGAGATTCCAGTCACTTTGCTCACCTGCCTTCTTGGCCTAACCAATGGCTACTTCACTGCAGTTCTGATGATTCTGGCTCCCAAAGCTGTGCCACTACAGCATTCAGAAACTGCTGGGCTCGTGATTGTTCTGTTTCTGATCATAGGTTTGGCGACTGGTTCTATTGTGGCCTGGTTTTGGGTCATTTAGTTTGATGCATTTGGTAATGCTATGAAAGCCTATTCTTGAATTCATGGAAAACAGGCTTTCCTGCTGTAATACTTATACAATTGTACATCTGCATTTGCCTGCTGCTTAATGATATATTGTGGATTTGCTAGTTTGTGGAATATTTCTTGTATTTTTTGATGCCGAATTAATTAGCCATATAAAGATAGATCAGTTTTGTCTAAATCCCAGGTAATATAGTAGAAATATTGTTCACTTCCCACACAGTATGAGGTACTAAATTGTAAGATCCTCTAATTGGACTAGGCTGTTACATGAATGATTTTGTCCCCTACTCTCATGTTCACTCGGTTCCTAGATTATGTCCACAACTCCAACAGTTTCGAATTAGATCGAAAAAGAAAGAAGATTACGACCCCAATCATCTGGAATTAGGTCGATAAAGAAGATTATGATCTACACAACATTTGGTATTAGGTCGAAAAAGAAGAATACTAAGTACACATCAGTTATATTGTGTAGGCACACGCAAAAAAAGAAAAAAAGGAAAAAGAAACAATTCTATAAATATTATCGATTATTATCGCTATTATATGATTATATGAATTATTCTGAGTTAGTGAGATTAACAAAATAGAATGTAATGTGCATACCAAGAAAATTATGAGTACATTACTGGTTGTTAAGTCGAGAAAAAAAAAGGTACATGTCCAAACCCTTTTTTTTTTTATCAATTGTGTTTCAGAAAAAAAATTAAAGTTTTTACAAAATATTTTTGACACTTTAAAGTGCCAACATATAATAAAAAATAGCGATACTATAATTCGAATTTAAAATTTTCTTCATTGACAATAATACCTCAATTATAAGTGTATTATGATAATAATTGCAGAAGCAACACAGAAATTAGCCAAAGCTTCCATTCATAAAACATTGCGAATTAGCGACTGATAAATGTAGCCGGTGATTCAAATAAGCAATTCTAACTATTTGTGATTTTTCAACTTGGATTATTATAAAACCGAGTTAAATCAAACACCAAATTCTAATAATCTATAATTTTTTCAACTTGGGTTATTGTAAAACAGAATTAAATTGCTGAATTTAATCGATTTAAACACCGTAACATTTTTTTTTAAACAGCTTGCCTGCTTTCTTCATATTTTGCCAACCGTTCCAAATAATCCACCTTCATTCAAGCAGTACATGCAGCTTTTTCACAATGTAAATTCTACTCTTTAACACAGCAATTTGCAAGATGGAAATCTGGTAATAAAACATTGCCACTTCCCAACTTATAGTTATAAAAATCCTATTTTAGTGTGTTCATGTTTCCGACACCTTCATATACGATGGAAGAAGAATAAATCCATAAAAAGCCCAAGTTAGATTTTCATTCATCCCAATGATTGCAAGATAATGCATCTTTTGCAAAACCCATGACAATGGAAAATCTGCAAGCACTTGAAGGTGCTAATAGCATACAGAGTCGAAACAAATTAGCAGACACGGGAAAAGAAGTACAACTCAGAATACAAGGGAGGAAATATTCCAGATGTGCTAATTTTTAAACTACAATCACTACCATGATAATGATTCAAATGATCACTAAAGAACACTGCAACAGGATATCATAGAATTTTTTTTTTAAAAAAATTTCCGCATGTGTGGATGGCCTCACAAATTGCCATTTCCGCCAGTTCTAATTTCTCATGTATTTACACTTCAAAAATAGTCAGTCATTTGTATTGAATCTAAAAGAACAAATTAACCTCTTTCTCGCTCATTTCGTAAATGTGGTCTCTAGCATCTGTTAAAGCAACCTGTACCACAACAAATATTGTGAAGATACAAAAACAATCAAGCAGAAGTTTATTGGTCCTCAAATGAAAGAAAATGAAAATTACTTGTCCATATTTTGTAATGAAATTACTGCCAAGATTTAATGATGTGATAGCTAGTTCATCATTTGCTTTAAGGGCTCGAGCAAGGGCGAAGGCACCATTATCCTGTTATTAGCAGATAAGCAATTTGCGGACAGATGAAGTATAACAAATATAAATGTCAGGTATTATACAAAAAGTAGACGCATACCCTTATCTCATTAAAAGCCAAATCCACAGAAGTCAATGCTTCATTGACAATTTTCAAGCTGCTCGCCAGATGAACTACACCCTGCAAGGAGAAAGTAAGGATTATAAGAACAGATAACACAACCAATGTTCATATACCAGCAACACATTCTATGATTGGAAACAACTAACATGCGGGGGAAACCTATTATTAGCTCGTATTAGCTAATAACTGCCTGGTACCTGCGAACAACAAAGTCTCTACATCTCTATGATATAATAATTTTCATCACTATCACTTCAAAGTTAACTCTTTGAACCACCAGGTTACATACACGACATAATCATAGTATAAATGGCTTGCTGCAGGCAGGAGTAAGTTCAAATCATCAAGAAGCCAACAAAATGTCTCAAAATCCATTTATAGTCTATATTAGACCCTACATCATCTCCAAGGCCATTTGCCCGCAAATCCAGAATAGATATTGTTTTGTTGTACTTCAAACAATCAGCAATCTGTTCTGCACCTTTTGGTCCAAGCTGTTTCATTAAAAATAATACCCATATTACCAGAAAACCAATAAATTTAATGGATGTTGCATAGTTCTGCAAAGTGATACCTGGCACCAGCCAAGTTTGAGGGTCTCAATTTTTCCATGAAATTTAAGAATTTCAGAAAGAGCTTTGGCCCCCTCGGGCCCAATTGGATTATACCCAAGCTCCAGCTGTGATAAGATGTTAATAATAAGAACTTCCAAGTGGCATCAAATAGAGTTCACGGCAAAGCAAAATAAACAATTATAAAAAAAAAGAAAAAAAAACAACTCACAGTTGTGATAATAGAGTTATCTTTTAAAACATGAGCAATTGCAGTGACTCCTTTCTCATGGATATTATTCCCACCCTGAATGCATGAAGCATTATTACGATCACTAATACACCAACATAAAATCATTTTGTTGGAATATGATGTTTACCAGATCTAAGGTTGTTATTGATCGATTCTCTTTTAAAGCATCAGCAATCCTTTCTGCCCCCTGGTAAGAAGACAAATGCAAAACAATGTTAACTTAAATGACACAAATTGCTAAACAACAAGCACTGCACATATATAGTTTTAAATGCCAAAAAGACAAGTGCAGATCATTCATCATAAATTTCCCTTGAGAAACTTCTAACAAAAATAGTAGTAACCAGCAATGCATTAATAGCTTATCACACCAGAACATGCAAGTTTTACCTCATCTCCTATGTCATTCATATAGAGATTCAACCACAATAATGCCTTACTTTTCCTGACATACTCTGCCACATGATAGGCACCCTTTGGACCAATCTCGTTGTTTCCTATGTCCAAAAGAGTTACCTTACCTACATGGAATCAACAGATGAGATAAACATAGCACAAAACCTCAGTTGACGTAAGGTTTAAAGTACAAAGTATGGAATAAGAGGACAAAAAGAGAACGGAAAGACCAACTAAAGTCATCAACTTAAGAAATATTTTACACAAACCTTTATGTAGAGATAAACCAGTCATTAGAGCTCTCACACCTTCATTGCCAATACCATTTCCATGCAAATAAAGCTCCTGCATGAGAACATTATTAATGACTGTGACGTTATAATACATTCAATTTTTTTGTCTCTATTAATACAACGACGTAAAATGCGATCAGCAGTTAACCACCCATGCTCATCACATTCTGTCAAAACAATTTCAACTCTTGTTTTAAATGCACAAAGCTAGACACAAAAAAATAGGGAAGTGAATTAACTTTACCCTTAAAGACTTATTGCCCTCTAATCCTTTTGCAAGAGCACCAGCCCCAAGAGCACCACCATAATTTCCACTGTAAAAAAAAACCAAGACTGGCTGTTCAAATGTATATTTGCTGTCGACACTAGGTAGTGTTTCAAACATCAAAAGATTGATAAGAATACAATTTATGAGAACATATGACCCACTTGATATGTAATGATCGTATAATGTTATTCTCAAGCAAAGCTCCAGCTAAACCTGAAAAACCCTATCTCAAATTTCAAAGAAACAGTAATACCCAGAGTTAATACATATTTTTTTTCTGAACTTCCAAAAGCATCAACTCATCAAAGTGTAAAAGGAAGTCATACAGAGAATTCAATCATGTTGTTGTTAAGTTCCAGAACACGCAAGCTTGAGTTCTTTTTTAGCATCTCCCCAATAGCCTTTGCTCCCTGCAGATAAACTTCCATAAGCAGATGCACTAAAATCCAGTACAGATATAGAGATAAGGTGACAGTAAATATAGGGGTTGTTTATATAGTAAACCACACCTCATCACCTATTGTACAACTGTTCAATTGGAGCTTTTGAATTCCCCCATTTCCTACCAAAATATCTGAAAGAACCTGTAACATATATAGGTTCAGCCTCAATAGGTTACTGCAAGAGGAGCTCAAATATGTTTCTTTTCCTTTTATGGTGAAGGAAAACCTACAAGATCATTTTTTCTTAGCAAGATTGTATACAGAACATCTCATTAAAATACTTCTTCCTCAAATCGTTGGCTTTCGAAAAGCTAAAAGGAACTATTTTCAAAATCGACTAAAAAACTGAACAAGCCCATTAAATGTAGATAAGAATTATGTGCCCTCTTGAGCCCAACTTGTGTTAATATGGATTCAGCCCAGGGTTCTGGAGAACTTGGAAAAAGAAAAAACTCAAATTTTAAGGTGAACATTCTACACAAGCAAAAGAATTACTGGAGTGAAGAAAAACCTTTGCGCCTTCATCATTTATAGCATTTCCAGAAAGATTTAGAGTCTTGAGAGCTATATTTGACTGTAGAATCCCATCAAAGGCTTTCAGACCCTCTGCGGTAATTCCATTGGCAGAGAAATCCACTTCTTGTGCACTCTGGAGTGTTAAAGCAAATTAATAATGATGTTAATTTCAGAGAACAAGTAAATCAGGAAAGTAACCTACGTTCAAATCTAACTAGAGTAAACCTGATTATAAGCTAGACTTTCAGCTAAAAAGAAAAGGCCTTCATCCCCAAAATTGCGACCTACAGAGAATTAAACCAAAATCTCAACTTAGTTCAACACGTAATGAACTAAAGTATAGAATTAGATAAAGCAGGTTTCTGTACAGAACCACTTGCATTGATACCTGACATATCAACGTCTCTGAATGCCCTAAGTTCATTGGCAAATTCATTGAGCTTCTCTCTAGATTCTCTCTCAACCTTAGCACTAGTACCCGCTAGCAAATTTGTACCAGCAGCAAATGACCATTTCATTCCAGGTGATGAAGATTTATTTTCTGCGGTAGCACTTTTCCCTCGTTTCGGAACGAGCAGTTTCTCCACCATCTTCCATAGAACTGTCAGCTGAAAGAAACCATCAATAATTTCTCCAGAGAAAAAAAAAGCCCACAAGTATTCAACCAGTAAAATTTAAACTCCTATAGTGAGTACTTTGCATATAATGGTTGATGGGAGTTTTCATGAGACAACTGGTCAGCCAGCAGGGTGGGCGTTCTTAGTGTTCAATGCTAATCATTGCCTTCTATGTGCAGAGCTTCTATCCAGTGATCGCTGCATAGACCAACAATCTGTTTTTAATCTATGCACTGCGCATTGTGGGGGATATACGCCTCTCAGGTGTTTGAATTATTAGTGACTGTATGAAACAAGGTCTCAATGGAGTCGGTGTTCAAGTGGAATATCACCTTTTGGCTCTGGTTGATGGACTTGCCTTGATGTGTCAACGTTACAAAATATTGAGTTTTTATGGCAGCCTCCCTCTTCTAATGCTTGGGTGGATAATAGTTAGCAAAAACTGAATGTAAATATAGCTTTCACTATCAAGTAAGGACTCTCTTTAATATCATTTCTGCTTGTAAATGACCCTTTTATTTTGGGAGGGTAAACATATCTTTCTAATACTAAATAACATAAGCTAGATATGAAGTTCGAGCATTTAAATTACTCAACAACTCAACAATCATCTAACAAAAGCCCAAAATGCAATCAATTAACTAAGGCACTCAATGAGCTCAATAAAAATTAATAAGTTTTGCCAAATGACCACACTCAACACCATTTAATGTAACATTCTTAGCATCAAGCAACCGGAAAAGAGAGCGAGAGAGAAGACAAAAAAATACCAAATGTAACAACAACGAAAGCCCCAGCCGGAGCAACGGCGGACACAGCCTCCTTAACTTTCAAAGCCGGCGAAGCCGCCGCCGCCGTGCCCTGCGATTGCCGGTACACCCGCCGGCCCTGCGAAGATCTCGACGTGCCCGTCCCCTGCCCGGCAGCAGCATTCGGCACCCACCTCCTCAATCGTCCGCACCTTCTCCGGCCGCCACCGCCCAGCGACGGCGAAGCGAGGAAGAGGCCTCTCGGCGGCCCGCACGACGAAAGCAGGACATGGGTCCTTCTCCGCAACCCCACCTGCAACACAAAAGAGCAATCTTTTCACCAAATTCCAACGCAAAAAAGATGGCAACAACACAGGCGGACATAATGGAAGAGAGCGGCACATTGGGGTGGAGAGAGAGGGAGAGAGTTGATTCCATGGGAAGCTAAGGTTGAGCTCTACAACATCAACAAGATCAACGAGAGGAAGAGCGTGTAGAAGATGGGAAGAAGAGGTGGGAAAGACGGTGGTGTAGAAGAAGAAGAAGAAGAAGGAGAAGATAAGGCAGAGAGGTGCAAGAGGTTGAAGGTTTTGGGAGGGGTTGTATCGGCGGCGGGGTGGCGACCTGCCATCCAGCTGCTGGGCTTTGGAGGGTTTCTTCTATTGATTTAGGCCCATTGGCCTTAGTCAAATTTTACTTGATTTATAGTTTTAAATACAGTAGTACCAGCAGTTTTAAAATTCCTTTCGACTCCAAAAAGAAAAAACTTCCCGGGTCGATTCACTCACCACTCAAGGGCGGACCAAATTGTGACGTTATAATTTAAAAAATTATTCGTTAAATTATTATCGTACAAACTTTTCGAAGCAGATCTCAACCTTTAAGGATACTTAAGATGGACACCTTTTCATACAATACATGCTTACTATACTAGCACAGGAAAGTTTTCAAAGTTTAAGGCTCCTAATATGAGCATTTTGAGCTCTCCTCGGCAACTAAGAAGGTGGCTTTAAGCAATGCAACATGATCACTCCAAACTACAAAAGAGAAGAGGAGCACCACCACTATAGTTAAGAGGTTGAATTTTCAAAATGTAGATATATGATTCGGTTCTTATTCTTAATTTCAACCTTTGAATTAAGTAGCTTAGTCTTTGGCATAACTTAAATGTTTCTTGTCGTATTCCAATACTTTATGATTTACACACCCTCTAAACAAATGTTAGCCTTTTCCTCAAAGTTAATACCCTATCAGGCAATTAAGAGGATGACTTTAAACAATACAAGATGATCACTCCAAACTACACAAAAGAAGAGGCACACCACCACTATAGTTAAGAGGTTGAACTTTCAAAATATAGATATATGATTTGGTTCTTATACTTAATTTTAACCTTTGAATTTAGTAAGTTAGTCTTTAGAATACCTTAAATATTTCTCGTCGCATTCCAATACTTTATGACTTACACACCTTGCAAACAAATGTTAGACTTGCCTCAAAGTTAATACCTTGTACGGTGGTGATAGTAAAGTAATTCTAAAGCACACAACAACCCACGACAATTCGTCACAACATGCATTCATAAACTAGTTTAGGGCACCAACCCACATCTCAATACAATAATCCCAACAATTCCAATATATAGGTTCCATGTACACCGGATACATATGCCCATAAGCCCAAAATACAAGAGTAACATAATGCAAAGGCCACAAATACAAGCAACATGTCATAAATACCAGTTTAGGGCACTCTAGCTATGAGCCTCTCAATCCATCCACCCACTCTGGCATTTGATACGAATACTCACCTACCTATATATAAGAAAATTATCAGTAATCAAACAAGTTGATTATTATCCTAAAAGTAATTAAGAGTAAAACAATATTGGCTGATGAGTGTCTCAACGCCCACGAAGAACTTCACCAAGAATATCACAACCACTCATCAGGCAAATAGTTGGTGTTGGATTAACAAAAGCTGCACCAAACCTATATATAATAAAATTATCAGTAATCAAACAAATTGATTATTATCCTAAAAGTAATTAAGAGTAAAACAATATTGGTCGATGAGTGTCTCAACGCCCACGAAGAACTTACTGAAACACCAAGAATATCATAACCACTCATCAGGCAAATAGTTGGTGTTGGATTAACAAAAGCTAAACCAAACCGGAAACCGGATTTCAACGGTGGAAGGCACATGCCCAGAACTTCATCGGTAGCATGACCGGAGTTTCACTGCTAACAAAAATTTTTGAAGAGCGAAGAGCATTCAAGAAGGGAAATTTATCACACACACACACACACACACACATATAGAGTACAATTTTTGGATTTTGTGTTCAAAAGTCATCAAGAGATCTTAACATTGAAGTTTTATTAAATTACGGATGAAATTGTCTAGACAGCCCAAAGTTGGTAGGATCTAATAAAACTCCACCTGCTCCGTCCTATGATTGCAAATCAAATCTGTGAAAGAGTCAAACAGAGAATCAAGCTGGGGGAATCCTAACAACCTGAATGAGCTGAGTTCTTTGTCCTAACCCAGCAAGCTTACCTTATGTGGCCCAACAAGTGAAAAAGAAACCCTAATAACTTGTCGACCAACATGACACGCAAAAATGAGGCAAAACCTCCACATATACACACCCTAAAATACACAACTTACTTTGTTATCTTGCTCAATGACATAGTAAATTTCATTAGGTAACTAAATTAGGGTTTAAGGTTGCAAGTATACTTAGTGGAAAGTTTGGTATTTATGATTTTATCAAACAGACTTAATCAGACGATTCTTTGGATATGTCAAATGATGTCTAAATGGGTTGAGATTTGAACTAGTTGGCCCTGAAATCATAAGCGTGTGACAAAAAGTTTTCCAAGTGCTGGCCCTTAGGCCAACATGATAGACTAGGCTCACTAAGTTCGGGCTAAAGTGTTAGGAGCAATGTTCCTCAATTACACACTAATTATCATAAGCTTGGATATTCCAAATAGTCCTGGGTCAACTTTGAGGGTTTCCAACAACGTGGGCTTGAATCCTATGAAATTTCAAGTTCAAACTCTAAGTATTGGGGGCTGAGTGGACTTAGGAGTGGAAGGCATATGCTAGGTTATTTCTGGAGGTATTTAGACCTAATCGTCTTGGGAAATTCCACAGCAAAATCTATTGAGCCAATGGCTCTAAAATTTTAAAGTGATGTCACTGGAACGCAACCTAAAGTCTAGGTGAAATTTCATGGAATTTCACATCTAAACAAATAGTTTTTTAGATTTTGTAACCGGAGCTAGGGAACTAGGGTTTTACCATGTATTCGTATCCTCTCCACATATCTTGATTCACTAGCCACCTAACTGATTTTTAACTTAGCATAAAATTTATATACATGCTTTCAGTAGACACTTATTAAGTCTTTAGGCAATTTTTTACAGATTTTATTATCTTTTAATAAGTTCACCAAGGAGTACAAGCTCTAACATGATATAACATGCCAACAACACAACATACACACAACGTACTTAAGGGTTTTGTTCAAGCCTTTAATGATGTCATTTTAACATGATATTTTAACAACAAATACCTAGCATCCTAAGCTACAATCATGCCAAAGATTGAATCCAAATACTACCTACAACAAATGTAAAAATTAGAGAAAGTGTTAGGTAGGCTAGTAGAAATAGTAAAGCCGCCACATTTTACCAATATTTGCTGCCATACATGCTCATAAAGAATTAATAAGATGAAACATGCCTCTAATGAACATGTTAAGGTAAAATTCATGCAAAAATATTGTCTATGGCTTAGAGATATGAATTTTCTACCAAAATAGTGCATAGATTTACACATGCAACTTGTAAAAATCATATCTATTAATCTACGAATTTAAAAATGATGAAATAAAATCCTAAATGCTCCTAAGAGAGACATCTTGTAAAACCTGTGACTCGAGTCAGGGTTTTATTATAGCGAACCAGTTAGTTCGAGTCGAGTCAGTTCATAGACCGCATGCTGAGTCGTGACCAACGGTGATTTATAAGCGATGAGAGTCACATATACCTGAACATATGATGATAACGTTGAAGAGATGAGTTATCAGAATATATGAAAGTATGCAGTAATTTTTTTTTTCATTGATTTGATCGTAGAAATAGTTTTAGGTCGATAACGCATTAGGACATGTTATTGGGTAGTTAGGGTGGGTTATTAGCTATAGAGCATGTCATTTTAATGTTGTAGTGTTTATTTTATTTTACAAGATTTTTTATAATTTTTTTAGGATTTATTATGAGTTAGAATTATTCTTGACTCGAGTTGGTGTCGAGTCAAGTTTAATTTACAAGTTTGCCACTCCATATACTTCATCTCCCTCCCCCAAACCCCCGACACTTCTATCCACCCCTTACCAAACCCTAGCCGCCGCCCTTGGTCGTCGCCGCCGCCGCCGAGTGCTGCTTCGCCGCCGATCGACGCCGCCTAGCTCGACCGTGCCACCGGAGTGCCACCCCGACCAGCCCCGGCCGCGATTAAGCCGCTGCGACGCCGGATTCACCCCGCGATGCCGCCACCGTTTCTTATCGATTTGCCGCCGTCCGGGCCGCGCTGCCATCACTGCGACGTCGATGACCACCTTCTCGGCTTCCTCGACATTTCCCCTCTACCTAACGCCGCTATCAAGGCTGACCGTGAGTCCGATCGGAGCGACCGACCGCCCCGACCGAACTCGACGCCGCCATTGGGGATCATCGCCGCCGCGACCGCCCTCGTCGTCACCACCATTGAAACGAGCTCACTGAGACGGTGCCGACTGTTACTCTCGATTACCCCACCAGAACAGTTGTTGAAAAATAGCTCAGAGTGTCCAGAAAACCGTCGGGACCCGTCGAAAAACCACTGAACTTGCCGAAAAACCGAATTTGCCTGGTCTTTTGCCGAGCTCATCCAGTTGAACCTGATTGAACGTCGGATGCCACCGAACGTCGAATTTGAGCTTCGACGCTTGCGACAAAACCCTAGCCGTCGCCGATTATCGACGACGCGTGAGGTATAAATTATTTTAATTTAATTATTTAGAATTAATGATTATTAGTACAACATGCTAGGATACTATGATTGGATGATTCACGTGCTATGTGTTTTTATGTTAATAAAAATATGGGTGTATGACTGTGTGATATTAAAATAAATACTAAGTGATTAATTAATCAATTAAATAAGTATTGTAATATAATGCAATGTAGAGTAGGAGAATGGTATTGATTATTATTGATGTATGTTGATTGATGCATGATGATGTGTATATACTATAGGGTGTGTAAATGCATCATGGACCGACGTTAGTATTTAGTTTGATGTGTAAGTATGGAGTAGGAGCTTGCCGCCTAGGCGCGACACCACATTTGGAGCTTCTACCAGGTCCGTTTAGGACTCACCTCTATTTTGCGCTCTATTCTATCATATGTTTGGTTTTCTATTTGCAGGATGAGTTACGTGGCGTTTTATCAGATCCCACCTAACTCGGGCCATTTAGCTGAATAGTTTTTCGAGATTAATAACCCTCAAGGATAAGATATAGTTTTTCGGGCCTACTTTATTAATCTCAACCCAGACCTATATATATATGGTTTTTGCTTTTTCGGTGAGAGATGAAAGAGGGATGGCGGCCATGGCTTCAGATAAGGCATGTGCTCTGCGGGTTGATGTTGGGGAGGACCCACTTCATCCCGAGGGATCCTTCTAACTCCGTGTTTGATTTCCTCACACCCGGATAACGTGGAGGTTTACGGATACTGTTAAGTACAACACATGTCTAGACTTGTGGTTTAAAGGGTACTGAAGGCGACTTGCCTGAGAGTACTCGGCCTTCGTGCTCAAGGCTGTAAAAACCACGAAAATAATAACAACAACAAATATTATTATAATTTATAAATAAATAAAAATGGAAATTTATTGCGAGGAACGAGTCATTATTTTTAAAAATTTCTAGGTTTGGGGTCCATTTAACATGATTGTTTTAATTCCTGTCGATCGAGTCATTTTTAGGCTCGAGTAAGATTTGATTTTCGACGGTCTCAATTCGAGTTTTTCGTCCATAGGTATATTAGATATACCTATATGTGGGTCCCACTACAATTGTTGGAATTCCAGATCGTGCCACGTGGCAAGATCTGAGCCGTCCACGTCACTCCTGGTTTTCCTATATAATTTCTC
>JAVDBV010059868.1:0-10902 GCA_032619315.1 Piper longum
AAAACACGTTGGGTGGCATTTTCGTAAATAAAACTTGACTCGAGACCGACTCGAGTCAAAAATAATAACTAACACATAATAAATCCTAAAAAAAAGCTATAAAAATCAGAAAAAATCCTATAAAATAAAATAAAACACACAACACCCAAATGACATGCTCTATAACTAATAACCCAACCAAAATTACCCATAACGCGTCCTAACGCGGTAAACGGCCTAAAACTATTTCTACGGTCACTAATGAAAAAAATTCTAAAATCGTCAATTGTATGCTCTCATGTATTCTGATAACTCATTCTCTGCTCATTCATCTCATTATCATCACATCCTCGCTACACATTACCTTCATACCTTATACACGTGACCGGTATCGGCTCAGTACACGTGTTCTGAAATACACTCGACTCGAACCGACGGCTGAACCGATCGGCTAACGACTATAAAACCTGTGACTCGAATCACGGGTTTTACATAGGTTGTGGATGACGTAGAGAGGATCTTAGGTGATCTTTGGAGATAAAGATTGCGGGGAAGATCTGGGTTTATCTAGAGTAGGAGATAACACATGAGTTGGAAGGCTATATAAGGTAGGCTCTTATATGGTGGAGAGGACAGCCGGTGGAGAGTACATCGGGAGAGCTGTGTTATGTTTTGGTGGAGAGGAACTTGTTGAGATTTGAGGGGCGACGTGAAGTGTTGTAGTCAGTCTCGTGAGTAGGAATGTTTTTCACCTTGTGACTCCGAAGTAGTTAGGTCGACCAGATTGAAGGTACACATGGGCTCGACGTTCTTGAATCCCTTTGTAATTCTAGGTAAGCAAATTGTATGTAACAAGTTGATCCAAGGGGGACGACTTGAGGGTTGAAAGTGAGGACTGATTGAGAATGTTCTCACGGTCTTTCGAGTGAGGTTGAGAGGCAAGGTCGTGGGGTTTGCATGTCCACAATTTGCAAATAGTCTTGTGAGGGATTGATTGTAATTCTTTTGTTTGGTCAGTAAATAAAGGTTGGGAAAGAGTTCCTGTAATTGTGCTGTGTCACGTCAGGATTTGGTACCGTAGCGGGTTTTGGTTGGATTTTTGGAACTCGTTTTGTCAGGAATGGGTACTGATATTTGCAGCGGTAGATGACAACAACTTGGTTAGCAGTGTTTTGCTATCATGTGCAGGATTGTGGTGGTGATCGGTAGCCAGTCGCAGGTACTGCTATTTGGAGCAGTCGATAGGGTAGCTATGCGGGGTGTGTTGTGAGTGTGGGTAAATCGCTTTCGTATTGCAATTTAGGTTATTAGCTGCACGACTTGTTGAAGGTTGAGTGTTCCCAGGGAGGGGAATAGGCTGCACAAACGCTGAAAGGTGGACAAAAAATTCTGCCTTAAGTCAACCCCATTACAGTAGCCAGCCCGATTGAAGTCTCTTGTAATTTCACTATAACGTGTGGACCTAACATGTGGTGAGATAGAAATGATTCCAGTGATATGATGTGTGAAGGGGAGAATTGTTGGGTTTATCCAACATTATATTTGGAAGTAACTGGTGACTTATATATAAGCCAACGAGAAAGTTTTATTCTTTAAACTAGCATTTGGATTAAGAGAGGTTAGTAAAACCTATTATAAGTCCTTTTTGGGGGCTCGTTGGGCTTAACAACATGCACATCCAAATAGTCACGTCAAACTCATCAATGAGCGCATGGAAGGTGTTCTACCAACCCAAAAATGACTAAGTCATCATCCAAAATTGTGTAGTTATAGAATATATAGCTAGACCTTACCCTCCAAGCAGCTAGCCACACTAACACGTGATGCATTAGCCTATAAGTGTCCTCCAAGCAGCTTTCCAACTCTTGAAAGGAGGTAAACCAATTGCTAAGTGTTTAACTGTATTCCAAGTGCGGGGGAGTGTTGAAAATAATCCAACATCTAAAATAGATATGTATTAAGACTTTAATAAATGCCAAGAGGTGGGTTTCCTTAGTGGCTAGCTATTTATTTTAGATAAGATTTAAATTTTCTATCTTTGATGGGAATGATTACTTTCCTAATGATGTCTCACTAGAGCCATTCATAAAAAATTAACAGCCTTACTAATTCATATAAGAGGCTGGTGTGGGTGATAATTTGACAAAAAAAAAAACAGAAAATGATTCACTTCAATGAAAATTTGAGTGGGTTGTATATAAAAATTGAGAATGTCTGGCACAAGTGTAACAAAGACTTTACATGAAAAAAAATTAGACTTTAAGCAATTAAAACTTTAAAATTAAAATAGATATTACCTCTTACAACTTTTCTATGTTGGCTGGGGTTAGCAGCACCTCCCACCGGACCAATTCAATAAATCAATTAAAAATCGGTTTTTTTGTATCGATGAGAATCGGCCCCCTTAAATAAAATCACATATATTTTCTCAATACATTATATAAATTTTCTAGTCAATTCTCTAATTTGCATACCAACTTTTGTATCATTTGTATGAAGTATAAAGAGTTATCGTGCCACAGACATGGTTTCACTGAGTGAACCATGGGAGTGGATTTCAGCTATGGTATCATCTTCATTTACAATCATCCTTGCCCAGCTCCACCAATTTGAGAGCAGATTCAAGCTCCTGTACTACCTCTTCCATGGTAGGCCTTTTACACCCTTTCAGAGAGACACAACTTGTAGCCAACCCAACATACTTCTTTAAACATTCTGACTCCACTCTGAGGCGAGGATCAATGATGTCCTCCACCTTTCCATTTTCAGTCAAATCTAGCGCCCATGTCACCAAGTGCTGCTGTTCTTCGGGAACATCTTTGTTGATTGGTGGCCTTCCACATAGAACCTCAAAAAGAAGGACACCGAATGAGTAGACATCGGATTTGCTTGTCACCCTACCAGTGGTGAAGTACTCAGGATCCAAGTAACCAAGAGTACCAGCTACCATTGTTGTAATCTGGTCATATCTTGTATCATGTTGTTGCCTTGCAAGACCCAGGTCTGAGATTTTGGCTTCATAATTCTCGCTGATAAGAATGTTATAACTCTTCACATCCCTGTGTATAACACCATTTTCATGCAGATAGCAAACACCTCTTGCAGCTCCAAGGCACATTACAATCCTCTCTTCCCATGATAAGAGACGTTCCTTTCTACCATATGAATGATCTTTGAAATTCCCGCGAGATATGAACTCATAAACAAGCATCATATTGTTCTTATCACGGCAATAGCCGATTAGATTAACCAAGTTCTTGTGCCTTAGGTTGGATAAGATGTTGAGTTCAGTCTCAAACTCTCGCCGGCCTTGATTTGAGAATGAACTGTGTTTCTTAATGGCCACTTCAATTCCATCAATTTTAGCTCTATAAACGCGCCCAAAACCTCCTTCCCCAATCTTATGGGAGGAATCAAAGTTTTTTGTTGCACGTTTTATCTCAGCAAAGGTGAAGCGCCTACATCGGCTAGCAAACAAGGAGGAAGTATATATACTTGTATAAGATGAAAAATCAGTGAATCCTTTGCTCTTTCTCTTCCAGAAAAAGATTGGAAATCTTTGCCTGCGAGTGAAGGATCATTTAAAACAGCGTCACATACATCAAACTTCGGGAAATCATTTCCTTTAACAACTTATGATTATGCTCTTGCCATTCATGGGATTTAAGTCATGAACACTTGCACTAAAAATTAAGTATATTACTACAAATCCACAATAGGGCAGAGAACCAAAATTGGTTGTTTCTAAAAGAGTGTTGAGCTCAAATTTTAACATCTCAAAGGAAATCAGTAAAATCAGACGTATAATTCTTGATGATATCTTACAACGGAAACTGGACAGAATCCCAAGTGATGAAAATTATAAAAGCAATTTCTTCAATATTGTTAGAAACAGCAAGAGTTGTGCACAGGACATCATCATACATCCAAAAGAGCATAGAACCAGGAAAAAGAATGAAACAGAACCGAAGCATAGAACTAGTAAAAAAAAGGGTACAGAACCAAAATTGCATGTTTTTATGTGAAGTGAAAACTTTTACGATCAATTAAATGAAACCCTTTGGTATATGAAATGTTACCTCCCAATTCTGATTGTACAAATAATTCTAGAAATATGCTTGAATCCAAAATGATGAATTTTTCATATCTGCAATTGTCAATTGACGAATCGATCTACGCATTGATTGTTTTCAGTATACTGTCTATTGCAGTTTAAGACAAAATATTTGAATGTAAGGTAAAAAGGAGCAGCAAAATATGCATCATATAATACCTGGATGGTGGAGACTTTGTTTTGAAACTGATAATATTAAATTTGTCTATCTTATTCCACGCTTGCAACTTTCCTTGTAGTAGTGGCCGATCTACACCTTCATTTTCCTCTCTTTCAATCACCCTTCTTTTTCTAGACATGTTGATATCAAGCTCTACACTTGCCTGATCATAACCTGGCGAATGCTCAATTTCCACTGTGCTAGTTCCAATTACTTCATCTCCTACTGTCTTTCGGATACTGCCTACGGCCAAATCAATAGAACTGCTTTTGTGCCCTTTGCAACAGACTTCCTCTACACCTTCTACAGATTCCCCCCACCTTTTCTTCCCTTTGGAGTGGGTAGTAGGGTACACACCATCTGTTATAGTCACTCTTTTCTTCCTACCAGACCTATTCAGGATGGCCGGGCTTGTTTGAGCTTGGAGATCGAGCATGGCGTTTGAAAGACTCTGGTTAATGGTAGTAGACATTGAATCTACCTTCTCTTGATCCTTTTCGCTAAACTTGCAGACGTCGGTGGAATGGCCCTGCTTGTCACAGTGAGTACAATAGTAAGGCAACTTCTCATACACCACAACCTGCCAAAACCCAACATCTCCCATCTCAATCCTCACTCTTTCGGGCATTGTCTTAGCAAGATCAACCTCCACGCACACCCTGGCCACATTTGTTCTCGACAAATTCCGGGTGGCCTTGTCCATGGCGACCGGTTTCCCTACCAAACCAGCAACTTGGTACAAAAACTTCTCCTGGAACAACACGACGGGGAGCGACGGAAGCGAAATCCAAACTGCGGCAGAAGACGGCTCACGGGCGGTGGCGGTAAAAAATGTCGGAACCCATTTGAAAACCTTCATGAAGTTGCCGCAGACGAACCACCGGCTCCTCGCCCACACACGGACCATTTCATCTTCGTTGTCGAGCCTAATGAAGACATGGTTTCGATCGAGAAGGGTGACCGACCACTCACCTTGGAGCTTCCACTCCTTGCCTGCCCAGTCCCTGATCTGCTCCAAGCTCGGCCGCCGGCCGGGGAACTTCCCGACGAGGCAGAACTTGAACACCTCCGCGCCTTCTTCCACGCTCGGCTTCGAGAACCGAATCGTCGGCTCCTTTATGCAATTCTGAACAACTGGCAGCCGTCGATGAACATCATGTACTGGTTTGGGCTTGCGGCGCTTGTGCCTGGGCTTGGTGGGATCAGATGAATTAGCCTTGGGGGAATTAATGGCGGGCGTGGAGTAGAAGGCACGCTTCACCCAGCTCTTGGTGGGCTCTTCACCGGCGGCGACCGAGGGGGAGGAGCATTGACCGCCACCGCCGCCGCCACCGGAGGAGGAGTAAGAGAGGTTGGTAGTCCAACCACGGGCTACGTAATTATTTAGGATTGTGGTGGTTATGTTCATGGCCATCTTGGAGATGGTGGAAGGAAGATTTTCGGGTTTGCTGTTCGGCGCAGGTGCTGGAGGAGTGGAGATCGACCATGGGGAGCACAGCAGCTTTGCTGCCGGGATGTTTCCACGGTTGACTCTCCCGACGTCAAATCTGTGTTCCGCTTGGAAATTTCAATTTCCATCTCATTTCATTTTTTATTGAAGATGTCAAATTTTAAAAAGATTTAAAGGAAAATTTATTTTTTTAAGTTTAATTTTACTTTTACGCGGCTGGCTATAATCAGGGTTACTTATCCTCAGGTTTAACGGAAAGGCAAAACATGAAAATTTTCAAAATTTCTTTTTGTTCCGCCCTAGGAATTGAGGTTTTTGATTTATCCGAAGGAAATAGAATTTTGGAGAAAGAAAATAATAATAAATAAAAAATAATATTATATAGGGTATGAAAGTGTATTAGTTTTAGTGATAGTTATACATAAATAATAAATTTATGTTGTTAGTTGGGTATTAACAAAATAAAACCTATTAATTATCTTAATTTTATATACCAAACCCGTCTCTTTACCACTTAATTTTAAGTTACTTCAACCCGAACCCAACCATTACCATTTAGTAAAACCCGAACCTGATACTTAAAACCTAATTAAGCTTAAATAACTAATTTAGATAGTATGCGCTCAACACCTATATTTTCATAAGCGAATGATTCTCTAGAATAGTAGTTTTGAGCATAACAATCATTAAATCATTAGTACCGTAATTATCTAGGGTGATTGAAGAAACTTTTCTATTTAAGATCCTACTCAAATCCAACGTAAGATTTCACTCTAAGAGAGCATCCAATAAGAACTTGCTCAAAGCTTCAGCTTTACAAGCACATGTATAAAGCTGAACCAAATAATTAAAAGTATTACGATCCTACTCAAATATGAGCCGAAAAATATACAATACAAAATAAGACAAAAATAATACTTATCTGTTTTTCTTGCAAGGCCATGAATCATCTATGTAATGCGCAGTAATTGCCACATAATTTTATTTTGATTTGACGCCTACACGTATGCTGTAAAAGCAATTCAACAATCCAATTTATCTAACTTCTCCGCCATACTTTCTCTCAATGATCCATATATTTTCAAAATGTCTTGTCGAGCTGCATTTCTTCCAAATGACTTGTACATAGGACATGCAGCTAAGGCTGCTAATTGAGCGAGCTAGTTCGTGAGTATTTGACATTTTGCTCGATTCGACTCAACTCGAAATTCGACATTTCAATACTCGAACTCGAACTCGAATCCTATGAGTCGAGTTTGAGCAATGTAGTGTTCGACTTGACTCGACTCGATTATAACTCGAGCTCGACTTGTAATTCGACTCGAAATATTTGGCTTGCCAAGTTGATAGAAAATGATATAAGCATTTCTTTTTATTTAGCCTGGACCTTTCTTCAAGCCTACCTAATATACATAATC
This sequence comes from Piper longum, assembly GCA_032619315.1. Taxonomy (NCBI): domain Eukaryota; kingdom Viridiplantae; phylum Streptophyta; class Magnoliopsida; order Piperales; family Piperaceae; genus Piper; species Piper longum. The sequence goes on from JAVDBV010059868.1 coordinate 7,122, forward strand.
CACTGCACACAATTTCGTGACCTTTATTATACATATTTGTTTGATTACCCTTATTTTTAGCCTTGGCCTTTTTATTGAAAATATATCTTGCTGCTTGAGTCCTAGCACCCTTGTATTTTGAATTCATTCTAAATTCTAACAAGGATGTAACTTTTAGTTGAATGAATGGGTGTGTTGGTTTTCATAGAGGGGCGATTGAGTAGATTGTGGATTTTCCTTATACTTTGCTTTGTAAAAAAAAAAAAAAGATGAGGCAAAGATCCTCCACTGGTAAGCACAAGATGAAGCAATAGGCTTCCACCAGTTTGAAATAAAAGAGGTTACTAACCTCCAGCAAAAAGAAAAAGAAAAAAATAAAAAAAAGAAGTAGGTTGTCAATGGTTAATCAAACTAAAGTTAATTCTTATAGCGGATCAACTCAGTACAATATTTAAGGAAATTTGTGTTGTTTTGTTATGGTGTTTGAGATTTTGTTATACATGTATGTCGGGATTTGAAAAGGATTTTTAATGCTAGGGTGAACATAAGCCTCTGCTTTGTTTTATCCTGTTTATCCTACATTTGGTCCCCACCTCCTGGCCCCGTTACAACCTATCAAGACCTATTGATTCCATTGAATTGGTATTGCCTACATTAGTGGAGATGGGATTGAACGGTAAACATATTTAAGCATGCGCTTAACTGTATTCTCTTAGTTGCATATGTGAATGATAAGCCAATGGACTATCACATACACAAGGAGAGCCTTTTTTTAGGTGTGGTTGATGAAAGGGAATTTCTGATTTGATTGACATCTTATATACTCTTGAAGGTTTGATTAAGAATCATATGAGAATATAATGGGGACTAAGTATATTTGTGTAGTAAAATTTTATTTTTCTTTATGATATTTTGCTCGGGACGCGCAAAAGTTTAAGTATGGGGGTGTGCTAAGCATTTAAAATATATAATATTTACCCATATTTTTAATGTGATTTTGTAAATCTTAGGTATAAATATTATTAATCAGGTAATATTTTTGTTATATTTTAGTTAATTAATATTTTATGAGATATGCTTATTTTGGTGTTTTAATGTAGAAAAAGATAAAACAAATTAAGCTTATGGTCATGGCACTTGGCCCCACCCAATGGCAAAAAGCTTGATGAAGAGGGAAGGTCATAGCTGCATTTAAGTATGACGAAGTGGGGCAAACTTGATTGGACACCAAATTTAATTAGAATACGTCAATTTGTGAACATTTTCTTTCGAATTTTTGTATCTCCTCTTCTAGATAAAGGGGTGGTCATTTGTTGTTTGGATAATCAGATCTCATCTCTTGGCTTAGGAGTCTAGTAATAGAAATATTTTAGTTTTTGTAATTCTTTTTTTTATAATAAAAAATAGTTTCTTTTTTTATTGTGTTCATTTCTTTTACTATGGAGTAATTATTTATTTCGTTTTAGAGAAGAATGAAACTTAACATAATTTAATTGAATTCATTCAAGCTCTTACTCTTTTATTCAATCGGAATGTTAGAGTTATCATGTTCTTAATACTAAGAATAGATTGATCGTCTATTTCTTAGATCATGAGGTTTAATTAGATTTCGGGAGAAATTAATTAGATTAGTCATTGATAATTCATCATACGACGAGTCATGTGACTTGTTAGTCGTTGTGGTCGGGAGATACATAACACCGTATGCGATTGTAAGGCAAATCTTAATATATTATTTTGTTGATTAATCAATTGTCACCGGGAGGTAGAAATTGAGGCATAATAATAGATGCATGAAGGAGCGGGAGCCTCCATGTCATATAATTATCCTAGATCGACAATCTGAGGGAATAAAAGATAAGAGTAAGATGTGATGAAGATTAAATTCATGCTAAGGGAAATTGGACTCTAGAGCGAGTTTTATCATTTTAACTTTTTTGCTAATTTAAAATTATTATTTAGATTGTTTTTTTTTTGTTCCTAATTTCTTTTACTGTAATTAATTTAAGAAAATTCATCTCTCTGTGGGAACGATACTCGAACTCATCATTATATTACTTGTTACGACCGTGTACACTTGCATGACATTTAAATTATTCGAACACCTATTCAAAGTTTTCTTTTTCCTAGACTAATGCAAATATAATTGATAAGGCAACTCATTGTATAACATGATTGAGAAAACCTTGCCAAGTGTTGCTAGAGAAGAAATTGCATTGTAATGTGCCAAAAGTGTTGGGTTGTCCCTCCCTCGTAAATATATGAAAAAATAACCCTATTTAAAGAAAAATTTAAGATTTTTTAGAAAACGCATTTTGCGTTGTGAGAGAGATAACAAGCAACTAGGGGCGTTTTTCTTCTTTGATTTTGGGTTTTGGTTTTGGAGAAAAAGGGGCTACATTGAGAGAAAGGAAAATTACACTAACTTGTCAAGTTCTTAATCTTTAATTCTCTATTTTCTTTCTTTATGGTTAATACCAATTTTGTAGAAATTACAATAAATTAATATTTGAGAGTTTGTTCTCGTGTAAATATTTTCTGTATAAAATTATGATATAGTGAATTTAATCCGGCCGTTTGCATGTGGTTTTTCCCAAAATTTGGGGTTTCTATGTAGAGTTTGTGTTGTCCAATTGTTGGTATTAATTTGGTGTGTCTATTTTGATTGGTACTTCTCATATATTATATATTGAAATATGAGATTTGTGTTTGGTTAATCCCAGTAAGTGGTATCAGAGCCGTTTGCTTGATTAGTTGTTGATATTTTATGCAAGCTAGGTGTTCGACGAAATTTCTAAGAACCTAATTGGTGTGTTTGTAATTTATATTTTAACAAGATGGCTGATGAGAAATATTTTAAGATTTTATCTCTTAAGGGGCCGACAAAGTACTATTGGAAAGGAAAAATGATTGATCATTTATATTCTAAGGATTTGTATGAACCTATGACTGGTAAAAAATCGGCAGAGGTGATTGATAAAGACTGGAATAAGTTAGATGGGAAGGCTATGACATGTTTGAGACAATAGGTAGATGAAGTTATGTATCATCATATTTCTGAATTGACATCCTCAAAAGCTATATGAGATAAACTCCAAGAAGTTTATGAGAAGAATACTGCTGGCAACAATACCCTTTTGATAAAAAAATTAGTGAACTTGAGGTATGAGGATGGAAGTGACATAAGTGAGCATCTCAATGAGATGAAAAATGTTATTACTCAACTTGTTAGGATGAAGATGACTTTAGATGAGGAATAACAAGCTATCCTGTTCCTTAATACATTGCAAGAAAGCTGAGAAGTATTGGTGATTTCTTTGAGCAATACTGCTCTGGATGAAAAACTCACAATGGACGTGGTGTAGTTTACTGAATGAGGAGGTGAGAAGAAATCTCTACTTACTTCAATGTCTCATACATTAGTTTCAGAAGAGGCAAGAGGTAGATCAAGAAATAGAGATACAAACAGAAGGGAAAAGAGTCGAGAAAAGTCTAAATCCATGAAGAACTTGATGTGTTATTATTGTGATAAGACATGTAATTTCAATGAGGATTGTTGAAAGTTCAAGAAAGACTTAAAAAATAAGGATAATAAGGATCAATGAGAAAAAAATATTAATGTTGTATATGATGACATGATGATTCTTTCTGATCGTAGGAATGATTGTTTCTAGGCTTGAAGTGCTTGTGCCTAGGCTTGGGTCGGTGCAACGGTGGGAGTAGAAGAGAACGCGTGCTGCATCCAGCACTTTGTGGGTTCTTCGCTGGCTGGTTGTTTCTGGCTGCCGTTGGAAAGGGGAGG
>JAVDBV010059869.1:0-10622 GCA_032619315.1 Piper longum
AATTTCGGTTCACTTAAGAACCGAAATTGGGGTGTTACACTGGCTGGCCGAAAAACGGCCGGAAAGGCGCGGTGTCGCCACCGTGTGCGGCGACGTTGCCGGCGACGAACGTGGCCGTGATGGTCATCGTGGGTTGCCTCAAAATGTAGATCTTGGTGAGGGGAAGCTGTGTGGGTGGTTGGATCTGCCGATGGTGGCTCGCCGACGCCGGAAAATGGATCGAAAGGGTGGCGGCAGCGGTGGAAAACGACACTGAAAACACCGTCGCCGGTGGCTATTGCGGCGGCTCCGGTGCTGATGGTGGGTACGAATTGATAGCCGGCGGCGAGGTGGTCACTGTCGTACCGAGTGTGTGGCCGGAGGTGGGCTGGGGTGTCACCGGCGGCGAGTCGAAGTGGCGGGGCGTAGTAGTGAAAATTTCAAAATCATGGAAACCGTGGAAATAAATGGATGAAGATAAAGATGGGTGGATGGCTCGGATCTTGCCACGTGGCACGATCTGGAAGCTAACAAAGCATATCCTAGTGGTGCCCACCTATTGGTACACGCACTATAGATATGACAGCAAGTTCGGATCGAGAGCGTCCGAACCCGAAACTGACACGAGCCGTAAAATTGACTCTATAGGAGGGAATCGAGGTAAGAAGGCTAAATGGGCCTCAATCACTGAACTCAATCAAATTGGGCCCATAGGGGCATAAATCGAGTGATCTAAAATTCCTATGATGCATGCAAATGATGTAACAATAAAATCCCAAACAGATACTAAACGTCGCAACGGCCTAAATCTAAGCCTAAAATCCTGTCTAACATATACAAACAAGTCTGTATACTTGAGTATACACAGATAACTCGTGATCTTATTATCTACACGTCTGGCATAATCAATCACTATAACGTGCTCATATGGACATCTTTGTCTATAATCAGAATCTGAACGTAGTTTGGCCGGATCCCACTCGAACCAACTCGATAGTGACCCAAATAGGGCAAAACTTTAATCGGGTAAAACCCTAACCCAAAAATGGGGTTTTACATCATCAATACATCACAACAAAGAAAACAATACTAACAAACCTATAAATAACATGTAGCACGCAAATCGAGACACCATAATAACTAATAATAAATAGATAAATTAACAAAGAAAATACATTCCTAGATAATTAGATAAATAATAAGTACATAAACATGAACAATACTCTAATCATAAAAATAATAATATAATAGTACTATATAAATATACCGGTAAACACGAGTAATTATCAATATATCTTCGCGTTAATAAAAATATAAATAAACAAATAAATCTATTATAATTTAATAAATAAATAAATAAACGAACAAGTAGTTAATACCAATTAATAATGACTATTAATAATATCATAGTCGTACAACACAACAATACATAATTTAATATAAATAAATAATGGCATACACATCATGAACAAATAAATATATATATATATATATGTATATTTATATATTTTTTTATTTATATATATACACACATCATGACAAATATTCATAAGTAAATATAATGTTAATAATAACAAATAATCATATACACATTTATCATATATGATAAACATATAAATATAAATAAATAAATAATGAATAAATAATTAATTAAAATAATATTTAAAGAAAAATTATCATAACATCCAATCATGCTAAATTATGTGAATATGCATGTAAACTAATATTGAAATTCTCGAATTACCGAAAACGGCGCAAAATCAGACGAAAACGGTCCAAAATGAGTTGAACCGGACCGAACCAAGCTGAACTAGACCAACTCAAATGGCCTGAACCAACCCGGGCTGGAAAATGGGTTGGGTTGGCTGGGCGGACCTGGACAGGACAGACGGACTCAGACATGGTACGAACTGGTGGACTCGGGCGTGACCATGCGGACGCAGTCGCGGTGAGCGGACATGATCACGGACACACGGACACGAACCGGGTAAACGGACCAGGAGAAGGGCGCCGGTTCCCGTTGCCGGAAAACGGCCATGGAGGCACGGCTGGGGCGGCTGCCGGTTGGGATTGAGAGAGGAGACGACGAGGAAGGTCATGGCGGTGGCGATCGGAGAAATCCAGCCACTAGCTGGCCGGAAAGGGGCGGCATCGCCGCCGTGTGTAGCGACGTCGCCGGCAATGATCGTAGCCGTGGCGATGGTCGATGTCGGTCTCAAAATATAGATCCAAGTGAGGGGAAGCTGTGTGGGTGGTCGGATCGGTTGATGGTAGCTCGCCGGCGCCGGAAAATGGCCCGAACGGGTGGTGGCGGTGGTGAAAACCGACTCCAAAAATTCCTTCACCGACGGCGACTTCCGCGGCGTCGGTGGTCATGACAGGTACGAATGGAAAGCCGGCCACGAGGCGGTCATGAGGGTGTAGGTCTGGTGGCCAGTGGCGAAGTGGAGACTCGCCGGTGGCGAACCGAAGTGGCGGTGGCGCTAAAGGGAATAAAACATTGAAAATAGGAGAAAACCAAAAGAATCTATATGGAAAGCTAGGGTTAAGTGCACGGCTCAGATCTTGCCATGTGGCACGATCTGGACGCTCGACGGCTCGTGGCCTAGTGGGACCCACCTATGGGTATATGCACTATAGATATGAACGAAAAGTTCGGATCGAGACCGTCCAAACTCGAAACTGACTCGAGTCTTGAAATTGACTCTATAGGTAGGAATCGAGGTAAGAAGGGTAAATGGGCATCGAAACCCTAAACAAAATCAAGATGGGCCCGTCCCGTAGGGGCACAATCGAGTGATCTAAAATTCATATGATGCATGCGAATGAAATACCCAGAAAAAAATCCCAACAGATACTAAACACTGTAACGGCTTAAATATAGGCCTAAAATCCTCTCTAACACATATAAACAAATCCGTATACATGAGTATACACTGATAATTTGTGATCTTATAATCTGCATGTCTAGCATAATCAGCCACTATAACATGCTCATACGGCCATCTTGACCTATAATCATAATCTAAAAATAGTTTGGTCTGATCTCACTCGAACCAACTCGATACTGACCCAAATAAGGCAAAACTTAAATCGGGTAAAACCTTAACCCAAAAAATGGGGTTTTACACTATATGATGCATGATCATAGCATGTGCTCACGTTAACAATCAGATCAACTTAAAACAATGGGCAAAACAAAATAAATAAATAAATACATGACACATAAATCGAGGCACACAAAAGAAGTAAATAAATACACAAATAAAAACAAGGTAATTAAGTAAAAGAACAATAAATAAAAGAATAAGTGCACTCATAAATATCAAAACAATAGTAAGAAACTATTAAATGTGTGAGATTAAAAAACTAAATAAATAATTAATAATAACAAAATTAAAATTAGTTAATCAATAATTAAATAAATAAACTAATAAATCAAAAAATTAATAATAATACATAAAAATAAATAATATTTTAATTATAACAAATAATATTAATATAAATAATACTATACCCGACTAAACACGAGTAAATATGAACACATAAACGATCAAGTAACTAAATAAATAACATAAATAGATAATTAGTTAATTAAATCGATTAATAATTATGTAACTAGATCAATAAATAATTAATAACAATCAATCATAAATAATAACAATATAAATATCAAATACATGAGTATACTACTAAACAAAGATAAATAATAATATGAGTGGGAGAAAATAAATAAAGAAATGAATTAAATAAATATGCATTAAAAATAAACAAAATAATTTTAATATGTAAATACATGCTTAATCATAATAATTTATCATAGAAGCATGTATCATATACGACAAATAGAAAAATAAAAAGAAAAAACAATAAATAAATAAATAAATAAAACATTCATATCATCAAAATAAGCCAAATCATATAAATATGCGTTTAAACTAATGCAAGAAGTCTCTATAACACCCCAATTCTAGTCCACCTAAGAACTAGAATAAAACTATTATGATCAAAAAATCGAGTGATCTCTAAATTAATTAATTTACAAGACTCGAACGATAAATTAATTTAAACAACCCACTTGGCATCTTGATAAAGGAAGACACCGCTAATGTGTAACCACCACTAATGTGTAATCTTGATAAAGGAAGACACCGCTAATGTGTAATCTTGCTAAAGGGAGTAAGTATATCAAAAAAACTACTACTAAAATCTAAATGTCTCATCCAAACCTCGCTCCATGTCTGATCTAATAAATAAGTTGGTTAGAGTATACATCATGTAAATACATGAACACATATTAAAGCATAAAAGAAAACAATGGCGCGCTAAGTAAAATTATGTGTAGAAACTATTTGTCCTTCCACCATGCCGACCTAAAACACATGGGCAATAAACTTACATATATAATGGGAATAAACGTCATCAGTGAGTGTCATTTATCTAGAAAATAACTAATAGAAAATAGCAATAAAAACTGATTTCCATGATGAAGGAAAACCATATATAATCTCCATAGAAACCATATATAATCTACTAAGGAGTCATCAAATTGCAGACTCGATAGCATCCCGAACGGAATTGGCGTTCTACCACACTTGGGCACATGCCTCTCTCAACAAGAACTAGTCCTACTCTCGGGAAAACAGCATGTATCATAAGCTCTCTTCAAAACTCCATATAACACACATTGCTAAGAACACGAAGGCCGAGTATTTTCAGATAATCGCCTTCACTATCCTCTAATATCACAAATCTAGAAATGTGTTATACACAACAATGCCCAACTATTGTAGGCATGCTCGGGTGTGATGAAGCTCAAGATTTATAGTTGTCAGGATCCCTTCAGAATAGACAAGCCCTCTTACTAATTTAGGGCCCACTACGACTTGAGTATGCGCCTGCTCGTGGTATACAAAAAGCCAAATCCACTAACTCTCGATGTTTTGAAAACTCGATAAAAATTATATATAGGGCTTAAGAGTCTTTTGCATACGCATTTGAGTGTTTCGTGTTAGATGTGTAATTAGATGTCCACTTAGGCCTTCCGTCTTCTAACACCTCTAGTGGTTAGATCTAGTTCTATGGTCAGCATTCCATTTTAAATCAGCAAAAGCAGTAGTCCAAAGTATAATACTTTGATTCGGTTCTAGTTGATTCGAATTGGGGTGTTCCGGTTGGTTTGTATATTTCACACTTTCTACATTCGTTTTTGAACGGCTTATAGCAATAAGTATATTATGCAGCCAAATATTAGCTTCTTCTGCTGATATGCTCAACTGTTTTCATTGCTTTGTTAGAAAGAACGTTGTGCTCAGGTATCATTTATTATTTTCGACGACTGAGTGAGATTGGCAGGGAAAATTATATCGTCAGTTTGCAAAACCAGTATCAACTTCGCCGGACATAGCTAGTATGTGTGTAGAAATCGTTCAGTCAACCAAAACTAAAATTGGCTTTTTTTTAGATAGAATTGCCTTCTTTGAGAGACATCTTGTACCATACTTTTGTTTTTGAAAAAATAGATGTTGAAATAATTTTACGTTCTGAATCAGCATTGTAACATCGTTTAACCTTCAAAACCAAATATTGTTAACTATTACTACATTTAGTCTTCATGATATTCCAAAAGTTAATTAATTAAAATTTATATTACAAACATGAAAAACAAAAATATGTATTTTTCTTTGTGCCAGTGTATGTTGTTTGTATTATCTTAATTTATTTATCAAACCTTGTGCGTCACACCGGTTATTTCCCTAGCTTTTGTAAATATGGATCAACAAACATGTGGTGGAGCTTTGAAAGCCCAAATGTATGTTTACCAAATGTTGAGAATGATCTAAGCCATTATTGATGTTGAAATATCCACATCATAAAATCGATTAGGGAGCAACAAATAAAATTCCGTACTCGACCATACATTATGCAATCACTTTTACAATTGAAATTGAGAAACAAATAGGGAAGTGAACCGATGGCAAAGTGCATACAACCCAACAACGCTGCTTGATTTAAACGATATTTGTACGAGGAAGGTTTGGTAACAAGAACAAAAGAAATACAGTTCAGTTAACTGACGAAACCAATCAATCCAAATTTAGTTACGTGCTATTTCAGCTTGGGTTATAATTCGGCTGTAACCAAAAAACTAATTCAGTTTTCGGTTGAAACCGATCCAAACCGAAGAACTTGCAAAGCAAATCGAACCGACATTCTTGCTTGAGGGAAAGAAAAACAGAGATTTAGATTTTAATTTTTTAATTTAATTTAGATTGGTTAAGTTTTAAATTTAATTAATTTGGTTGATGTTTGATTAAAACCAAATCAAACCAATCTAATTTGGCTTATTCAGTTTAATTATTGTTTTTATTTCAAATTTTATTCAGTTACTATACAATGTAACTTTGATTTGTTCGGATTTACAGTCCGGTTTGCATTTAACCAAACTTACCGAACCCAAAATACAACTATACATGTAATTCCTTTCGTCCCTTAATTTTTGGCTTCCCAATTTTGAATAAAATTGCTAATTAAGCACAATAAGAAATTTTATACTTTCAGAAGCTATAAAGATTTTGAAAATCGATGGAGAAGGCCGAGCCTCAACAAAAATATACTTTCCTCTGTTAAAAATTTTAAACTAAGTAATAAAAATCCATCTTAGAAAAGATTAAGAAGAATAAATACTAATAAGGATCTATATCACAAATCCAAACTTATACGGCACCAAAATCCTAACCTTTTGAAGGCGTTCACTGTAGATAGTGGGCTCGACGCACAGAAGTGGCGAATAGTGTAGATGAGGATGAACATCGGTGGAGAGAATCATATGAGAAAGGGAAAAGGGTGACTAAATAGCCTTTATTTTTTATTTTTAGGAAAACTTAGTATCAGCTGCTCTCCCGATATAAGAATATCAGGACCTTTCACATTTCGATATCAAGATCTTTCATATCCAGTTTCCATTAAAATTATATGCTTGTAATTAATTTTTATATTTAAAAATATTCTCATTATCTTACCTTTCTTGTATTCCAGCTAGTGATACTTAAAAATATCCACTACAAATGTTTTCATTTTATTTTCGTAGAAAAAAACGAAACCCATATAAGGGACGCTATTAAGCCCATTTCCGTTTCCACCTCCACCTCCATCCGGCCAAGTTGGTATCCCTTTGAAACATGTGGCAACTTTTTAGAATCACCTTGAGTAAGGCTACTAAACGAGTGAGGGAATTGAGCTCCACTGTGCTCAAACTAAATTCGAATAGTTCGAATTTCGATTGAACTCAACTTTAGATCGAATAAGTTTTGAGTATATATATCCAAAACCGACTCGAATATTTCTAATATTAGTTAAGCTCAACTCGAGCATTAATACAGTTAAACTTAACTGTTAAATTGTAAGAAGCTCAAAACTATATCATTTGGGTGTCAAAACGAGATCGTTTGAGAGCTTGAAATCAGCTTGTTTGGCAATTCGAAATAAGATCATTTGGGAGCTCAAAATAAGCTCGTTTAGAAGCTTAAAACTAGCTTGATTAAGAGCTTGAAACTAATTCGACTATAAGTTCGAAAGTAACTAGTTTTGAAAATAAAGATACAGTTATAGAAATTAAAAATAAACAAAAATAATCAATCAACATATTTATACAAACTATCTCAATAACAAAAGTTCTTTTCACGTTTCAACTTATGTTTCATTTTTTTTTATAAAATACATAAGAAACTATTAAATAGTATACATTTCCAAAACAATTAAAATACTTGGAACTGTAAACCAAAAGTGAATGAAAGCTTTTAAAAGTCTATATTTTATAGCTTACAACCATATTTAGACATTTTTAGCTGGCCTTCATCTTAGGAGAAAAATTAATAGATATTAACCATTGTGAGATGTTAGATTAAAAATAAATAAATTTTGTAAAAGAAATAAATGTATTCTAGTATTTTGCTAGATTCAATAGAAAATACTTTAAACTAATCATCCCCAATAAAAAACGATCATTTGTATTCTAATAAGTACAAACGCCACAACAACTAATAGAAGTAGATATTAAAATTTTAAACATACCATGTGTTTGAATATGTGATGCAAAAGTAAATAAATAGAAGTAGATATTAAAGAATTCTATTTCACTTTTGGATCTGAAAAATTGAATATAAAATTAAGATATAGTAGTACATCAACTTATTACATAAATAGCATTAAAACATTAAAATATAGAAATAATCTAAAAACACATTCATGTCAAGACAAATTTAAAGAGATGTGAAGACCCGAAATAATAATAATAATAATAATAATAATAATAATAATAATAATCATAATAATAATAATATTAATAAATAGTTGACGCGGTAGGGTCGTACGTTAGACAATTAATATTTCTATTTAAATTATTTACCCGTTACCCGGTTAATTATTAATTCTCCTCTTAAGTGAAGCATATCATTTACACGTTTACCTGACTAAATGAAATACTGGTGTTGGGGTATTTTTCACATACCCTTGCCCTTATTTTATTATATAATTTGTGAGGCAGCGTCACCCTTATCTGATTCTCTCATCTTCTTATCCTCTTCTGGAGCCGGCTTCTTCTTTACTTAGTATCCTTCTTGCTCGCGTCATCCATGATTTGTGTTAACACTGCAGCCTTTTCAACTCCCCGCCGGTGAGTCTTCGTCAAGTTCCCAGCCACTGGACCGGCGTCCCCATGACCACCTCACGGCCAGGTTTCTAGTCATACCTCTCACGACCATAAGAACCGTTATAGTCACCGCCTACGATGGAGTTTTTGGAGCCGGTTTACGCTACCGCCGCCAGAGTTTGGGCTTTTTTCCTACATCGGCTAGCCACCACCGGCCAGTCCGATCACCCTAATGGCTTCCACTCATCTAGATCTACATTTTGAGACCACCCATGACCATCGCCGTGGCGATGATCGCCGCCAGCGATGCAGCCGCCAACAACAACGCCCATCGTTACGGCTGATTTTTGGCCAGCCCATGGCCGGACTTTGCCGGTCATCACCTCAAGCACCTCAGCCCGCACGTCTTCTTTTGATCGTGACCAATGGTGCCACTAGCCGCGTCGCCGTCGACGAGAACTAGCGGCGCTCCCACGACCCGTTTACCCATTACCCATTTTTGGGTCCGTCTGCCCATTTTTTCGTTCGCCTATCCACATTCACATCCGCATGGTCATTTCCCTAGTCTGCCAGACCATGTCCAGTTCAGGTTGCCAATCCAACCCAACCCATTTTCCAGCCGGGTTGGTTCAGACTATTCGGGTTGGTCTGGTTCAACTTGGTTTGGTTTGGTTCAGCTCATATTCGCCTCTTTCTCGATCGTTTTTAGTAATTCGAGAACCTTTACATTAGTTTACATGCATATTCACATTATTTAGCATAATTGGATGATATAATTATTAATCTTATTATGTTTATTAAATTGTATATTTATTTAGTTATTTAGTTATTTATCTTTTTGAATGTTCACTTGTATATTATTATTTGTTTGTATTCAATTATGCATTCTTATATTGTGTAAATATGATATTATTATTATTCATGATTAATGAATATTGACTAATTTTTATTTATTTATTGAATTATTATTTGTTATTTATTCAATTATTTAATTAATTATATGCTTACTAACACGAATATATATTATATTTACTTGTATTTAGCCGGGCATTTATATACTATGATTATATTATTATTTTATTATTAGAGTATTATTTATATTCACATATTTATTATTTATCTAATTATGTATGAGTGTATTCCTTAATTATTTATAAATTAATTAATTACTACTATCATGTCTTGATTTGTATGCAACTTGTTTATTTCTAAGTTGTTAGCATTGTTTTTCTTATTTTTGATTATATTGATGATATGAACACACACCACAAGCATGCAGCACATAGGGGAATTAGTTTTTTATTTAGCAATAGGTTTCGATATAGGTTACGGAGTCTGAGATCACTTGTAAAAAATTTAGATCAAGATCGTGGTCGGAGTTGCAAGGTTACGTACAAGCTAATCAGGTTCGTATAATTATTTAAAATATTGTATTTTCCCTTATGGACAGCCTGGTCAGCCTGAGCCCAGATTCGACTACCATTGTAACGACCCGCCATATTTCACAATAATTGTGGGCCTAGCTGGCTAGGTGTTACTTAAATAACTAATAAATTACTGAATTATAACAGTTAAACATCAACATAAAAATATTGGTTTCCACATAGTCTAGGACCGTTTCCCAGCAGCCACACTTATTTCTCAAAATAAAATAAAGGAGTCTTCTTCTTTATCTTGCTCCATGCTCTGGTTGTCAATGACCTTCTCATACCTAATCTCGAATCTGGACACCTGCGGAGGCAATTCCGCGTTAGTGATAAAAACACTAAGTCGTATAATAGATAAAACAAATCAAGGACAATCCCCTAGTTCCTTATGTTCATTTAATATACGGTGAAACGATACCGCTATACTCCAAAATAATGCGGAGGATGTATCCGCAGCGATCCGCACAACCCGGCCGTAGCCTTTTTATGGGGAGGCTACCACTACCATCTCCAGTGCCAGTGCCTCGTACAACCCCGGCCGTAGCCTTTTTATGGGGAGGCTATCA